>JAOTOM010005175.1:740000-777500 GCA_034440615.1 Ashinkailepas kermadecensis
CTGGATAGGGGCCAATTCATAAGGTCTCCGATTAAAAAACCTCATCATATTTGAAGAGCGAGCATTCGTCGGATCTGTTTAAGACAATATTTATTTCAGTAAATGTTCTTAGATTGCGGGAAAATTCCATTTCAGCGCAAAATATCCGCAAGAATCTGCCTCTAGGAGGGGCATGGCCCATTTGCCACGCCCCTGGATTCGCTAGTACTTCTCTTTTGGTAAGCGACACGAAGTGATTACGTCCTCAAATGTTGGCTTGCGCCATCCTCTCGCTAGAATTGTACAAAATGGTATTCTGTGGCACAAACGCACAATCTGGAAAGACGCACTGTGGAAGTAAATTGTGCCCACCGGAAAAGAAGGGACGTAGTATGTGTGTGCCAGCAACATCCTTGTTAGATTTGCGTGTACCGCGTAGGCTTCATTCACGGATGTAAACTATGTCTTGCAATTTGTGAGTCTCATGAGCTCCTCCGAACTTTTTGCAGCCCGACGGAAGCTCTGTGGGTATGAACGATGGTGCATAAAATGTTCGTGATTGTCCTTATGTTAACCCTATTGGGTACTGGTGCTACAACATTATTTGCCATCCTATTCCCTGCATCATGGCTTTGACGACGGATTTTGCAGCATGATTTCAAATGTTGCACCGTTTTGCTATCCTGGCTTGCCTATGTTTTGAGTTTGCTTACAGATCCTGTTATTGTCCCTCGCAGTGCAGTGGGGTTATTTTGGCACCCCTCCCCTGGTGTTTGTACTGTTTTTTTCCTTATTAACGTGAACCGTTCACACTGTCGCCTTGAAATTATGATTAAGATAGCGGAGCTAGAACGGGTCAAAGTCAGGTCATGATCTCGTCCCAATGCTTTTTTATATTTACATTAAACCATTTCATTTCATTTCATCAACAAAGCATGTAAGTTATGGTCAAATGTGACATGAGTATATAGGCAAGTGATCAAATACAAAAACGAAAGAATAGATAATATTACCTCTGGTCAGATCCCTATAGCACATGCAAGTTTAAGCTATAACAAAAAATGTTTTTTTGCATATAGCTGTGACAAGTCAATATTTTGAACACTCTGGCCATATGCGTTGACAAATTACGTCTTATCAAGTTGCGCCACGTTTTAAGTCACTTTCGGGTCAGATCATCGAGATTTGACCTGAAACGTCCCGAAGATGTAGGTATTCCAGGCGCTGTAGATGCTAAAATATGGAGTTAAGGAAAACTGGCTAGCCAGGGTACTTTTGCACGACGAGTTCATTTATGATGTGATGGGTATCCAGAATCTCAATATCAAATTGTAAGAATTTGTCATCGAATTTGTTCGTAAAATCTCTACAAAAAAAAACCACGTTTCGGATTTTTCTCGAAAATAGTCGTGGACGTGAAGCGTATGGTTTGAGTTTAGCGCCACCCATTGTCTGCTCCTGAGAGCTACCTGTTTTGAAGATTGTCATCTGTAATCAGTTCATTCATATCTTCTCAGGTATTTGACCTTGACCCCGATATTGATCGGTTTGACTGGATCTTGAAGGTTCGCAAAAAGAGATTGAGAAACGTGTTTCAAATAACTCAAAAAGTTCAAGGTGGTAGCTACAACATGCCGCCCAGTGCATGTCTTGCTTGGAACACAAATTAGTGGTGGGGAGTGTCAAATTGGCCCCCACACTGCGAGGGACAGAAAATTGTCCCGCACTCGAGGTTCGTTCGATAATGGGCAAGACACATGCATATTCCTATATCATTATCGGGCTTATCCCGATTTGGAAATTACTCGATCTTCAGAATAATTTATTCCCAGTTTCTACAGTACCAGGTCTCCTTCGGGCTGTCAAATCTTCTGGATTTGATTGTCCGTTGTCCTAAATGTCTCTTCAGAATCAAGCATTCTCATTGATATCCAGAATAGCTCCTCATGCTTTATGGAACCCAGACACATGTCGGGGAGATGATTACGGGCGCTAAGTGATCTTGTAGCCGGCGCGCCCTTAAGCCCAAATAGTCAATCAATCGGGGAGATGATTGCCCACGGTGTGTCTTCCAAGCATTGCTAGTATTACTATTGGATCTGCTCAGAGTGTTAACGTCGCTGCCCGTGACGGATATTGATATATCTTAGCGCCGCCGTCATCTCTCCTTTTCATGCCGACGACGGCGGCCGGAGCACCACTGTCCGCTCTCCCCACGTATATAATAACGTTTCTGTTTGGAAGGTCGGCGGTCGTCCATCTCCTCCGCGCTCGCACCGCCCACCAGGCCGCCGTAATTGAAAGCCGCCGGTGGGCGCCTGTCTGTGGACACGGCTGTCGGCCGCTGACTCTATGCTGACGCTGAGGCTGACGCTGAGGCTGACGCTGACGGTGGAGGGGGGGGCGTCTCGATCGTCGTCGCCATGAGTCAGCTGTACGGCGGACGCCGGGCTCCGCCCCTGATCAGGCAGAGGGACGCCGGTGTGACGGAGCTACGTGGTGCAGAGGGCGGCGCCTGTCGACCAGGGCACGGTGTGTGCCCGGCTCGCTTCGTAGCTTTGCCGTCGGTGAGCGTCACGTAATCAACGAACTAATTTGCTAATGTGTTGCTGACGACTAAGCCTCTCGTTTGTCGCCTCTGGGAAATGGAGGAAGTTTCGTGGTATGCGCATCGGATACACCACATGTCGTATTGCCCTATATATGATAAGGCGTATGCATTTTACTACAGCATATTCCATATATAATTACACTATCAAAAGGAACAGATTTGATGTCTGGTGACACGTGTTGTACCGCCAGCCGCCAGGGATTATAGATCAGTTATGTTAGCTGTGTGCTGAGACTGCCCCCGCGCTGCTTTGTCGAACACTTTTTGAATAATGAAGTTAAACAAAAACGTTTTCAAAGTATCACTCATTGAAGCTGAAAATCACAAGCTTCACCTCATTCTATTTCCTCATTTATGCTATTTCTGACCCACATAGCTGTAAAATATCGGATTGTGCAAAATGGTGTGCCTGTTCACTTTGAGGCAGCTGGACAGGGGTTGATGACTGTGTTGTCGGCGAGGATCTGCCTAGCCTCTTCCGTGAGGATCATGAGGATGAAGATCCCAGACTATCCATAACAGCCACTATACGTGGAGGGCATGTATCGTGAAATACATAAATAAATAAATAAATCATGTACATGTCAAACGGAGTAGGATGAGCAGCGTATCAGTTGTAGCCAGCACTTTAGAAAATAATTACCGCTTCTAATGCGGCCAGCATCGGGGTACAGCCTTGCCATTTCCGTGTACCTGCGGAGCTGATCCGTGAGCTGATCCGTGAGCTGATCCGTGAGCTGATCCGTGAGCTGCGGGCTGATCTCGGACGTTCACCGAATTTAGCTAGCGTAGGCATCACAGGATAAGGCCCACTAGGCGAGTCGAGAGGTTCGGTCAGAGCATGCCCGCAGAGGTGTCGACCCACCGCCGGAGGTGGGTTGATGCTGGGGCTGATCGTTGTCTGAGAGAGAGAGGAATATCCGACCACTTTGATGTGCGTGTTCGAAATATACAGCCCATCGACAGACGACGCCGTTGACATCTTGGTGCCGGCAGAAACTGCAAGGATGTGGGTGTGGGCTGTGTTTGGTTTAAGATTGCATGACGCATGGTAATGATGAACTGACCTGACTGCAGTCGCCGGAAACTGAGCGTTGCCATCCTGGCTTTCTGGTTTTCCCTTCCGAGTCTTCGGTTTTCTTATGTGCACTGTGCTGCTTCCCTCTCGTCGTTTCGCCATTTCTACGTCGACTCTCCCATTCCGTCAATTCCGGGTCGACTCCGTCGTTTCTACCTCGAGTCGACTACAGGCCTTGCTCCCACTTCATCGACCCGCTGCCGTTGGAATCACACCACTCGTTTTCGTCACCTTCCCTCCTTCCACGGATGGTGCCGTTCGCGCCCGTTGTTGACTGCCTGTGCTGGTGTCCCGTCAATAGATACCGGGCCACATGGTACCTCTTGTGTCGGGAGAGCATCGCTACGGCTGGCATCACGTTGTCGTGCCTCTTGTGTCGGGAGAGCGTCGCTACGGCTGGCATCACGTTGTCGTGCCTCTTGTGTCGGGAGAGCATCGCTACGGCTGGCATCACGTTGTCGTGCCTCTTGTGTCGGGAGAGCATCGCTACGGCTGGCATCACGTTGTCGTGCCTCTTGTGTCGGGAGAGCATCGCTACGGCTGGCATCACGTTGTCGTGCCTCTTGTGTCGGGAGAGCATCGCTACGGCTGGCATCACGTTGTCGTACCTCTTGTGTCGGGAGAGCATCGCTACGGCTGGCATGACGTTGTCGTACCTCTTGTGTCGGGAGAGCATCGCTACGGCTGGCATCACGTTGTCGTACCTCTTGTGTCGGGAGAGCATCGCTACGGCTGGCATGACGTTGTCGTGCGACGCGTATCTCCTAATCTCTGTCCATTCCCGCGGTGTATGACATGGCACACACGCCCTCCGCCGTATAAGCTGGTGGCTCGGGCTCGGGGCTCGGGCTCGGGGCTCGGGGCTCGAGGCTCGAGGCTCGAGGATCTAGGCTATGGAGGATAGAGGTTAGAGGATGGATGCTCGGGGATCGGTCTCACTGTCGGGCTTCACCGTCAACCAATCGACGTGACGCCAGTCAGTGTTTGATAATTTCTGCAGTTGATCACGTCGCAAACGCCCAGCCTCTGTTTGCCTTTTGGCCAACTCCTGCAGAGAAACGCTTGTGGCCAGACTCCACACTCCAACTTGTGAGTCCTCTTCCGAACTCACCTCATTCAAGCCACACCTGTCGAGGTCTGACGCGCTGGTCACCTCATTCAAGCCACACTGTCGGGGTCAGACGCGCTGCTCACCCCATTCAAGCCACACTGTCGGGGTCAGACGCGCTGGTCACCTCAGGCCAATCACAGCCGACGTCGGCGCGTCAATGCCAACATCGACGCCGACGCTGGCGGCGTCGGCGCGTCGATTTAAACAATAAAACGACACGGCAGCCGCCGCGGGTGTCCAATCTGGCCGTCAGACAGCGTGCCACCCCGCCGCGGGTGTCCAATCTGGCCGTCAGACAGCGTGCCACCCCGCCGCGGGTGTCCAATCTGGCCGTCAGACAGCGTGCCACCTCGCCGCGGGTGTCCAATCTGGCCGTCAGACAGCGTGCCACCTCGCCGCGGGTGTCCAATCTGGCCGTCAGACAGCGCGCCACCTCGCCGCGGGTGTCCAATCTGGCCGTCAGACAGCGTGCCACCCCGCCGCGGGTGTCCAATCTGGCCGTCAGACAGCGCGCCACCTCGCGCGGGTGTCCAATCTGGCCGTCAGACAGCGTGCCACCTCGCGCGGGTGTCCAATCTGGCCGTCAGACAGCGTGCCACCTCGCGCGGGTGTCCAATCTGGCCGTCAGACAGCGTGCCACCTCGCGCGGGTGTCCAATCTGGCCGTCAGACAGCGTGCCACCCCGCCGCGGGTGTCCAATCTGGCCGTCAGACAGCGCGCCACCTCGCGCGGGTGTCCAATCTGGCCGTCAGACAGCGTGCCACCCCGCCGCGGGTGTCCAATCTGGCCGTCAGACAGCGTGCCACCCCGCCGCGGGTGTCCAATCTGGCCTTCAGACAGCGCGCCACCTCGCCGCGGGTGTCCAATCTGGCCGTCAGACAGCGCGCCACCTCGCGCGGGTGTCCAGTCTGGCCGTCAGACAGCGTGCCACCCCGCCGCGGGTGTCCAATCTGGCCGTCAGACAGCGTGCCACCTCGCCGCGGGTGTCCAATCTGGCCGTCAGACAGCGTGCCACCTCGCCGCGGGTGTCCAATCTGGCCGTCAGACAGCGTGCCACCTCGCGCGGCCCGCCGCGGGTGTCCAATCTGGCCGTCAGACAGCGTGCCACCTCGCCGCGGGTGTCCAATCTGGCCGTCAGACAGCGTGCCACCTCGCCGCGGGTGTCCAATCTGGCCGTCAGACAGCGCGCCACCTCGCGCGGCCCGCCGCGGGTGTCCAATCTGGCCGTCAGACAGCGTGCCACCTCGCCGCGGGTGTCCAATCTGGCCGTCAGACAGCGTGCCACCTCGCGCGGCCCGCCGCGGGTGTCCAATCTGGCCCTCAGACAGCGTGCCACCTCGCCGCGGGTGTCCAATCTGGCCGTCAGACAGCGCGCCACCTCGCCGCGGGTGTCCAATCTGGCCGTCAGACAGCGCGCCACCTCGCCGCGGGTGTCCAATCTGGCCGTCAGACAGCGTGCCACCTCGCCGCGGGTGTCCAATCTGGCCGTCAGACAGCGCGCCACCTCGCCGCAGGTGTCCAATCTGGCCGTCAGACAGCGTGCCACCCCGCCGCGGGTGTCCAATCTGGCCGTCAGACAGCGTGCCACCTCGCCGCGGGTGTCCAATCTGGCCGTCAGACAGCGCGCCACCTCGCCGCGGGTGTCCAATCTGGCCGTCAGACAGCGTGCCACCTCGCCGCGGGTGTCCAATCTGGCCGTCAGACAGCGTGCCACCTCGCCGCGGGTGTCCAATCTGGCCGTCAGATAGCGCGCCACCTCGCCGCGGGTGTCCAATCTGGCCGTCAGACAGCGCGCCACCTCGCCGCGGGTGTCCAATCTGGCCGTCAGACAGCGCGCCACCTCGCCGCGGGTGTCCAATCTGGCCGTCAGACAGCGTGCCACCTCGCCGCGGGTGTCCAATCTGGCCGTCAGACAGCGCGCCACCTCGCCGCGGGTGTCCAATCTGGCCGTCAGACAGCGCGCCACCTCGCCGCGGGTGTCCAATCTGGCCGTCAGACAGCGTGCCACCTCGCCGCGGGTGTCCAATCTGGCCGTCAGACAGCGCGCCACCTCGCCGCGGGTGTCCAATCTGGCCGTCAGACAGCGTGCCACCTCGCCGCGGGTGTCCAATCTGGCCGTCAGACAGCGTGCCACCTCGCCGCGGGTGTCCAATCTGGCCGTCAGACAGCGCGCCACCTCGCCGCGGCCCGTCTGCATCTCGGCCTGTTGCTGTGGCCCGCCGTCGGGTGACCAATCTGGCCGTCAGACAGCGTGCCACCTCGCCGCGGCGTGTCCAATCTCGGCCGTCAGACAGCGCGCCACCTCGCCGCGGGTGTCAATCTGGCCGTCAGACAGCGCGCCACCTCGCCGCGGGTGTCCAATCTGGCCGTCAGACAGCGTGCCACCTCGCCGCGGGTGTCCAATCTGGCCGTCAGACAGCGTGCCACCTCGCCGCGGGTGTCCAATCTGGCCGTCAGACAGCGCGCCACCTCGCGCGGCCCGTCTCATCTCGGCCTGTTGCTGTGGCCGGTGTCGGGCGACATCTGGCCGTCAGACAGCGCGCCACCTCGCGCGGCCCGTCCCATCTCGGCCTGTTGCTGTGGCCGGTGTCGGGTGACAATGCTCCGCGGCGCTCGGCGCTTCCTGCGCTGTCTCTGGCGCGGCGGCAGACGTGGCGCGGCGGCGGTCGTGGCGCGTCTCGGATGAGTAATGGCGCCCTGATCGGTCGGACCGGTGCAAATTGGAAAAGTTCCCCGCCCGTTTCGCCAGCGATCAGAGGGCGACGCCAAATGGCTGGAGAAGGCGGGCGGCGCAGGCATCGAATCGACGACGGTCATCACGACAGATGGCGCTGTTAGTGGCATCTGTGTTGGAAAACGTACACAAGGTGAAGCGAGTTATGACAGTGATCAGTTTTTTTCCGCTGGATGACACGCACTCACACACACACACGTACACACACACACACACACACGCACACGCACACACACACACACACACACACACACACACACACACACACACACACACACACACACACACACACACACACACACACACACACACACACACACACACACACACACACACGTACACACGCACGTACACACGCACACACACGCACACACATACACGCACACGCTCACGCACATATATATTCGACGTTGTTGGGTGCGGGTGTCTGCATCACGTTTGCATGATATTTCAAGAACATTATCTTCCTTTTAAAGCTCTTGCTGGCAAGATTGCCCTCCTTCCTTTCTTTTCGTCCCCAAACGCTGAAATTGTCAGGATGGCCAAGATGGGGAATTTTTGTTTGTTCGATTTTAAACATGGTGTATTCTGAAGCTATTTGTACATCTGGGAATTGTGCATTTGAAGTTAAATGTTGTCTTCTATTATTTCCAGAGAAAGGTTCGGTGTACTCGGCAACCTTCTGCCGTAAATCCTTTTTTGTGGGGGGGGGGGTCACTATTGCTTTGCAATTGTCTTGGACAAATCATTCAAAAGTATTTCAGCAAACTGGTCCATTAAGCTGAGTCAACTTGGAGGCCACTGCCTTCGCAAAGGTACAACAAACGACACCCGTGTATGCTGAAGTCGTACTCATTGGCTTTGTGTGTCTGACCGTTCGTGTTTGGATAGCATATCTGAATGACTTGTAACAATGTTTGTTTGTCGTGTTGCCTTATGGCTAACGTCGTTGATGTCAAAGTAGGTATGTCATTGTTTGCTGTGCTCATGCAGCATTGCCAGCTCCCTAAATATTATGCGCTCATTGTGTGGTGTTCATTGTGCACGCGTTGTGTTTGGTGTAGCAAAGCTCCATCACATCGGACATACTTAATGCTAATCACTTGGCCAATGCTCATCACCTGGTCATTTCTCATCACCTGGCCAATGCTCATCACCTGGTTAATGCTCATCACCTGACCATTTCTCATCACCTGGTTAATGCTCATCACTTGGCCAATGCCCATCGCCTGGTCATTGCTCATCACCTGACCATTGCTCATCACCTGGTTAATGCTCACCACCTGGATAATACTCATCACCCGGCTAATGCTCATCATCCGACCAAAGCTAGGCTTAGAATGCTGAAGAGATGGGTGGAGCAAAATCCTGTTCCCAATTAGATCAATCTCACACATCCATAAATGCTGAATTTGTCTTGTAGCATGTCAGCTACATCATGCTATGGTTTATTTGCTGTTATGCGCGTAACAATTGCAGCGTTGACAGCCGAGTTGTCTGTCTGCAGGTACCATTCGCAACACCGAGCCCCTCTCCTACGAGAAGTCGCACAACCACATTCTCTCGATCGTGGCGTACGACTGCGACATGAAGAAGTCGAAAGAGGTCACCGTCACCATCAAGGTCAACAGAGTCTGCCACTTGGGATGGAAAGGTAACAGAAGCGCCTCGGCTGTTGAGATGGTTGTGTTGGGAGTCTGCCGTACTGATCTGCTCTCACGCCATCACCATTGCAGTTAGTCATGGTATGTGGAGTACTTAGGCGCCGACGGCCACTTAGTCCCGCCCGTATTGGGATGTAACCGGTTGTGACTGAGCCCAGCTAACAGTGTTTAATCCCACTGGACCATTGCCAAAAGATAATGCGATTAAATGTGTGTGCATGACCCAAAACACACAAAAGCACACACATAATGAACACAATATGATACAGTTCAAGTGCGCTATGGAGTGAGCAAGCTGGAATATCCATCACTATCCTTGTTTTTGAAGGCTGCGAAGCTCTTAAGGTTTCGAATGTTCAAATGTCAAAACTTCGGTTCAATTTCTTAAAGGCTGGGACGCTTCAACGTCATAAAGTGTCCATTTTGAACGTCCTGAAGCTTCAGGATTTATTGAAAGCCACATAAATCGCCAAGTTTCAGTATCTTAAGATCACTTTTTTCTTCACATCCCACTGGTTTCAATATTCCAGTGCCAGACACGCAATCGCCGGCGTATGGGGTGACCGCTCCCAGCGTTACACCGGAGTATTGCGTGGTCTCTCCCAGCGCTACACCGGCGTATGGCGTGACCGCTCCCAGCGTTACACCGGCGTATGGCGTGACCGCTCCCAGCGTTACACCGGCGTGTGGCGTGACCGCTCCCAGCGTTACACCGGCGTATGGCGTGACCGCTCCCAGCGTTACACCGGCGTGTGGCGTGACCGCTCCCAGCGTTACACCGGTGTGTGGCGTGACCGCTCCCAGCGTTACACCGGCATGTGGCGTGACCGCTCCCAGCGGTACACCGGCGTATGGCGTGACCGCTCCCAGCGTTACACCGGCGTGTGGCGTGACCGCTCCCAGCGTTACACCGGCGTATGGCGTGCGCCAGCGTTACACCGGCGTATGGCGTGACCGCTCCCAGCGTTACACCGGTGTGTGGCGTGACCGCTCCCAGCGTTACACCGGCGTGTGGCGTGACCGCTCCCAGCGTTACACCGGTGTGTGGCGTGACCGCTCCCAGCGTTACACCGGCGTGTGGCGTGACCGCTCCCAGCGTTACACCGGCGTGTGGCGTGACCGCTCCCAGCGGTACACCGGCGTGTGGCGTGACCGCTCCCAGCGGTACAGCGGCGCAACGATTCAAGGTTACTGACGTTGCAGTATTTTTCAGAAGCACCATACAACACCTCACTGTGCGAGTGTATATTATGCATGTGGCTAAGGGCACCTCGTCCAGTGCCTCGAAATCATATTTTGTCCCTCAATTTTTCGAGGCAAGGGCATCGTGCTTTTCAATGTTTTCCTTTCCTAAGTTTCATATAAAGCGGAATGAATCTCGCTGAATTTTCAAATCAAGAAAAGATGCAACACATGGGGCGCAGAATAACATGTGACGATGACAAAAGAAACCAACAAAGGAAGCACCGGTTCGGTAAGCGCGTTCCTGGAAGCAGAACTAGTGAACAGATGCACAGAGGACCAAACTGTTATACTCAGCTGGACAGAAAACAGCTTCTCCGGCATTCGTAATTGCAAAGTTCAGCTGTTGCAACAGCCACTGGTCTGGGCGCCACACGCGGATATCACCTACATAGATCACGTCCATAGATCACCTCTATAGATCACCTCTGGCCACACAGGAGGCCCGGTGTTGTGGGGTGGCGGCGTGCCCCGCCGGCTGCCGGCTGACGTCACGGCAGCCGGCACCGATCGGAAACTCACGCTGCACGGGAGTCACGTCGAATTGTGCCGAAGTCGCACACGAGGCTGGCCACCTTCCGGCACGCCCGGGTCCCGTTTAAAATATATTTAATAACCTGAGGCCGTGGAAATAAGCCAAGCCCGGTGCCGGTAACTGGATTAATTAACCATATTTTGACGCAGCCAGGCGGTGCACCAGCTAATGTGTCGGGCGGGATGCGTTGGCGTGATTACCGGGATGTTGTCTCTCGATATTAAAGCTTTCGTGCGCGTAGGAAGCAGGGGTGTCGTTGCCTATACTTTTGGGATGACCGAAGCCACCCAGGCTTTCTTTTGAGCCACCGCAATGATCATTACAACCATCCCAATGGGTTTCAAGAAGAAAATAACAACCCTTATAGCAACTGTGCACATTGTGAGTACGTCCAGAGATGATTAACAGTTCTTATTTTCTTGCTTACGTGTCCTCTGTATAATATATATGGTACGTTGTACATTGCATATCGATCCTCCTCTTAGTTATTAACACTCGGCTGTTGTGTTTTACTAACATTACTGGGCTGGTACCTTCGCTAACATTACCACGGCGAATGCCACTGACATTCACACCCGATCCCAAAATAATTGTTGGATTGTCTCTGACAGTCAGACATCAACAGCTAGCACATTTGCTCATGCCGTTCAGTTATGTACACAATCAGCGACTCTGCGGAAAATTGTTGACGATCATGCTTGCCGGTGCTTTATTTTGCAGACAACATAGCTCGACCAAAGGAAAACTACCATTGTTTGGTATGTGGAGTCCAAAAACCCTGTTCACCCGCAGTGTTCACGTCAAGCTGTATTTGTGCATGGAGAACACATCTCTATATGGTCCATTTATAATTTTCCGAACTGGCATTCTAACCTCTAGTTATATCGCTTGCCATAATGAATAAATCGATGGAGTGTCGCAAAACACTTGACTCATGTTATGCATCGCAATTTGTAAATACCCAACACATCACTATCCATACGATGCATCTGTTCTTAAAGACTTGAAACTAACAATCTCTTGCTCGTCATGTGCCAGCAACTCGTTCGTCTTCTGGCTACTTGGGGTACGTGAGTAAGATCAGTGTAAAGTTGGAGAGGGGCGTCGTCCTCGACTGTGGCGGACGATCCACACAGGCAAATGACTGTGGGACGCGTTCGCCACATACCTCACGGCGGTGTCTCCGTGCAAGTTAGCGAGGAGGTGGTGTAGTCTGAATGAAATCAACAAGCTCAGATTATCGTATGTGCAGAGGAGATAAATGCGAAGTAAAGAACATGATCTTTATATTAGTTCTGACTTTTGATACCGTCATATCATTCATATTTTGCGCACTCGGTATCTGCCGCGGTCAAGTAATGCGCCTTTCAAACGATCAAGACGTAATATCCTCGGTGTTGTGTTACCTCATGTTCGCATGTGCTCAGTGCGATTTTCCAGGTTCCCGTCCACATCCATCGCACCACATCCCAACATTTCAGTCCTCTCAACCATTTGCATAAAGCGACACTCCTGGTATGAATGCTGTGTCGATAAATATTCATGCGGGCATGTCCTCGCTACAGATGTTCGCCGTACGTTCTACCACGCAAATATCTTATTGCAAACGTACGTGTGCAAGAAGCTCGTTTGCGCAATTTACAATTTACAATTTACAATCATTATTGAACGCACGAGTCTTGTAAAGGTGTTCTTGTTCTTACTTCGCGCTGCTTGCAACGGAAAAGTACGTTGTATTTGTGTTGGTGGTTTTCGTCATCAACGAACGCCAACCAGCCAAGCAATTACGACTGCAACTTTTGTGTTTTCGATTTCGTACTAGGAACGGATACAGGGCGGGGGGACTAGGGCATGTAGCCCACGTGAAAATGTAACACCCCTTCAGCTAAAAAGGCACTTCTCTTGAGAAAGCTCGAGTGCACCCCCACCCCACCGCGCCGCCTCTCCCAATCAACGGATTTTGTTTCAGCCAGGAATGCCCCTTTAAGATGAAAAGGCCCCCTTAAAGAAGACAAGCACCACTTAAGTGCACACACGTCCCCCTGTGCAACAAATTTATTTCGCAAAATGGCTCCTTCAAAGAAATGTGCCACCATGATTATTCCTGAATCCGCCCCCATTACCTACGTATACATGTATTTGTGTTCGAACATTTATCATGCAAATAACTGCAACTCGAGTATTCCAGCAGATGGTGGGGCACCCTTAATGAAGTAAGAGGTTTCAGCTGGCTTGATATGCGCTCACCGTGGCCATTAATCCAACACGCCGGCGTTGTCCGTCATCGCTTAAGCTCCCTCGTAACCTGCCGCAATTTCCAATAATTTTGACTTAGCCGATCGGTTTCAACCTAATCTACTCGGCTCAAGATCATGCCACGTAGCTGATTCATGTGACCAATGTAAGTTTAGCTTCGACTGAACTAGCCCATCAAACGTATGCGCTCAACCCATCTCTCCTGCCCTTGGGAGAGCAGTCCAGCGACCATTTGGATTGTAATCATTTTTATTTTCGACACCGCTGTCGCCCAGACCAGCTATATTGGAAGGCAATGAGGGTCCATTAATTCATTGAAATCGCATTGGGTTTCTTCCATTGAAACGAATGATACGCCCGGTGGAGTCGGCGTAATTTCCTTTTGATTTGGCCTGCGTGTGTGCCGCGGGAGTGCTGCGCAGACTGTACCGCAATACACGTGTACTGCGGGACGGCCTACCACCCAGTTGTCGCGACAGACGCGGGAGAGACAGGACCCGCTGCGGTTGGCGCGCGGCACCTGCCTTTGAGCTCTGAAACTGCGGCTCTCGAACACACGGATAGACCAGCTGATTCTGGGACGTGCCGCTGAAAAACAAATATTTTGCAATCCTAAGAGTAGTAAAGTTTCAGCTATCTGGGGTGATGCATGAAGCGTCACACGTTATTAGCTCCGTTATGATTAAGCACACAAGTTAGGGGATTCTGATGCACACTTCGCAGCGTTTAAAAACTTACCAAAAAGGTCACTTACTGCATGTATCCGGTGTTGGCGTGCCATGGCCGATGGCGCCTACTAGTCTGACTAGTCTGAGTCGTGCCCGCTGATCTGCAGTTCATCCTCATGTCTCGCCTACTAGTCTGAGTCGTGCCCGCTGATCTGCAGTTCATCCTCATGTAGTTCGCATCCGGTCTCGAAGCTTTTCAAGTCCTGACGTCACGCGAGGGTGGGAGAGGGGCATGGGGATCTGTCATAAAGATTTTCCATATAAAAGCTGCCAACTATCACTTATATACCATATATCACTGACAACGTTTTATCCATTTTCCCTATAGAAAATAGTCACCCCCCCCTCCTAAACGCACACATACATGCCCGCATAAGCCACTGACAAATAATCATGCGTACCTGAGACACCAAGAAACTGAATCACTGTCGAAATTGAAGTAAAATCCAAATAGCTTTACTGCCCTTGGTTTTCGAGGTACTTAAACTCATAGAGTGTCAACTTCAGTATTTATGTGAGCACGCATGCTACTCTTAAGTCACTTGCTCTGAGCATGAGTCGACCATTAGGCTGGATATAAAAGGTGTACAATCTCAATTGTGACAAGACAAGGGTGATATTGCTACTTATTTTGCCGCACAATCAGCTCAACTTTCAGATGGTTTTGACCCAAACATGCATTTATTATTTGCATGATACGTGGATATATGATTTCAATATTCAATCCACTTTCGCCTCATTTAGAACTTCGGGCTATATGATGCCGTACGCTGCGAATATGGCAGGACAATTTGGCTGCAGGCCAGCCCGTATGCGCCAAGCTCTGCATCCGCAGTTATTACTACTACGACTCCCTCTCAGCCTCTGCAGCGGGCCGGAAGGAAGAGGTCTTCACAGCAGCCAGCTGGTGCTGCCTCTTCCTCCGGGACTGAAGCGGCTGCCGCTGCCGCTGGTGCGGCTCCTTCCCCTCGCTGTCTGCCGACTGGTGCGATGCCCTGTGGCGGGGGGTGGGGGCAGCCCCGAGACACCTGCCATTGCGCGGCGTCCTACACCAGCGACCTTGGGAACTCCTGCGGAGCTCCTGGGAAGATCCGCTTTGTGTACAATTGAATAGGCGGCAGGTTTCCATGAAAGCCAATGAAGCAAGTCCTGACCTTTTTAGGCGGCGAGATGTCAAACGAGGATTAGACGCTGCAAGATGCATTCAAAGCGTCTGTTTGCATGCGAAGAGCCTTGTTCAATGGGGGCCCGCTGTTACTCAAGGTAATGCATCGTGTGGAAGAGACTAAGCCACTATATTATAAATATAGACAATAGAAGATACCACTTGTTAAAATGGCTACTAGCATCCAGTGAACAGTCTTACTCAAGCAGTGTGGCATTAAGCCGACCATCATGGTGTTAGTTCTAACCTGGTGTTGATCTTTTCTTTAAGGTTTCAGCATAGTTAACTATATTTTCTTCGTATATACGTCAAACAGCTACTGAAAATAGCATACCTAAAACATGCTCCACGTTCTACGTGGAGTAGATCATTCGCGTGCGCAACCGGTCTCTTCTGGGTCACAGACCGCCCTCGGGCCTGTTCCGTGCACCTGGCGGTGCCTCTGGGAGCCTCCCATGGGTGCACGTGACCGTGCCTCTCGTGGCAATCGCTGTCGGTTGTCACATCGCCATCGGTCACCTCGGGCTCCCCGAGTCTGCTATCTCGCAGTTCCAGCGGCGAAATGGCCAGCGGGCGCGGCGGCCGTTTTCCGAACTTAGCGACACCGGCGGCGCCGGCTGTAATTGGCCTGCCAGGTCGGCCTTTGGCGCGGCTCGGGGTCGGCTCGGTATCGGCTCGGTATCGGTTCGGTGTCGGCTCGGTGTCGGCTCGGGGGCGGCTCAGGGTCGGTTCGGTGTCGGCTCGGTATCGGCTCGGTGTCGGCTCGGGGTCGGCTCGGGGTCGGCTCGGGGTCGGCTCGGGGTCGGCTCGATACTCGGCACTCAGCGCGGTGTGCAGTGGGGCGGCTGCCGGCGGAACGGACCCTGATCCTGACCCTAACCCAAACCCTAACACTGACCACTACCCTGACGCTAACCCTGACGCTGACCCTGACCCTAACCCTGACACTGACCCTGACACTGACCCTAACCCAAACCCTGACCCTGACGCTAACCCTGACTCTAACCGTGACCCTGACCCTGTCAGTGACGACCCTACCCTGCAGCTGGGCGCCGACCGCGACCGCTGCGCATGGCCTCTATATGATCAGCATGGTCGATGCGCCCTGAAGCCCAAATGGCTAACTGACGACCATGACTATGGCCGGAACTGTGACCTTGTGGACTGAGTCTCGCCTACCATCAACAGCGGCGTTGACATTGCATCCAGTTCTGCCACGGGCATGACCACGGCATAATTTTGTATGTTTGATCGAAAGGGCCTGCTATCCACGGCAATAGCAAAGGCCGACAATATTTGGCGGGTACAGCTTTCACTGTCCCAGCTGCCTCTGAAGGCGGGAGAAACTGCGCTTGTGGTTGGATTCTGTCAGAACAACTCTGATGGTCTGCGTCCGTTAAATTTTAATCATACTAGCTGTCAGCTTTGTTGATTTACCCGATGAAGTTTGTCGTTCAGCATGCATGGGAGTATATGGGATAACGGCTCTTCTTTCTTGGTGAAGCTTCGCAGATATATGCTTCGTTATATTTCCGCAAATGTTCACGCGCTATTTGAGTTGAGCTTATTTTAGTTGGAGGGAATTTGCTGCCGTCTTTGTAGACTCGTTTACTACTTTGTTCATTAAATTCGTGGTTATAATTAAGATTGTATATTGCGTTGTATTGCTTCTCTTTCAAGCTTCATGTCGGGTATTTTTTTAAAAGTTTCTTTTCGATATGCATTGCAACACATATAATGTATATTGCATGAGCATCCCACACGATCATTTGTGATTTTCCTTTAAGCTGATGGGAATTGTACCAACCAATTGATCATCGATGTGCACAGTAATGATGCTAGCAACAAGTAGTGGTCAGTAGATTTAGTCAGGATGGTGTGGCGTACGGTGGTTATGGTCATTGTGGCATGGTGACACCGTTCGTATTGTATTGTTCCGTTTTGGTGCGCTCCACTGAAGACCTGATAGTGTACCTGTCGCAACGGTGTACCTGCTGTACTCTTCCGGCCAGAACACGTGGCTTCTGAGATGTTGCTGCAGTGGATACGAAATAGCAAATGTCCGATGATGTTAAGCATAGCTCATATGGATTGCAACAGGATGTCACCCTTATATGTCCCGGGGAGGTATGGTGCATGTTTCTGGGTGTACTCCTCCCCCGAACCCCGCTGGCAAAACGCGTCAGGAAGGACGAGAGGCAAACTGTGCATGTGTATTCTTCATAATAGCATGACGCTCCACACCTGACCCTTCGTTGGCGTGGCGTCTACTTGGCTAGACAGGGAGGTGATCGAGTGTCGCTGCGCATTGTGTGCCGTGTGGGCGCGTGGGGGCTGAATATGTTTGTGCCCATTTTCCACCTCATTTGCTCTTGACGTTGAGCTAGGATAGCCACTAGTACATTGTGGATTGTCCAGAATTAAATCTGATGCAGTCTGAATCTGGCTCCGCTCCTTTTCATCATCGCTGACTGTGTAATTATCTTTGATGAACAGTGGGCATCACACACAATTTATCTTAGGCAAAGTGTGGCACCAGGGATGACATTCATTTGTAAGGAAAACAAAAGGAATGCAAACATACTTCTTCATTCGTGTTTTGCATTCGCTTGTGTGAGTTCACCATTGGTTATACAGAGACGCAGACGTAGTCGTTTCATGCAACGTTTCAAGTACAGGAAATTACAAAATCCCGTGCGCATTTCAGCTATTCCCCATTTAAGCTGATGTCTTCTTGTTTTATTTATTTTGTTAGATAATGTGTACGGCTCATGTGTACACAATTTTGTTTCACGTATAGCTACTATCAATACTGGTCATTCTTCATTAGACGGCTTCGTAGCGGCGCATGAGCAGTGCCGACAACGGAAGCTGCATCCGTGATACTTCATTAGCTGAGTTTTGGAGCGGCTGTCTGCGACTGATGGGCCGCTCAGTTTTCTGATGGGCGGCCTGATTGTGTCATGATTCAATTTGACGTGGGCTTCTCTTCAGGATCCGTCCAGGTCGGTGTGGCGTCCGCTGGGATGGAAGCTGTCCGGAGAAGTCGAGGGGGCGTGTCAGGTTGCGTTCTGAGCCGCAAGCAGCAATGGAAGCTGTCTGGAGAAGAGGTGGGGCGGGGCAGGTTACGTTCTGAGTCGCGCGCAGTGGCGGACGTTGACTGGAGGAGGAGTGAAGGGGTCTCGGCAGATTAGGTTCTGGGCCGCGCGCCGAGATGGAAGCTGTCTGGAAGACAAGTGGAGGGGCGGGTCAGGTAACGTTCTAAGTCGCACCGTGGTGGAGGCTGTCTGGAGACTGTCTGGAGGAGAGTGGAGGGGACGGATCAGGTTGCGTTCTGGGTGGCGGGCAGTGATGAAGGCTGTCTGGAGGAGTAGAGGGGGCGGATTAGGTTGCGTTCTGGGTGGCGCGCAGTGATGAAGGCTGTCTGGAAGAGTAGAGGGGGCGGATCAGTTTGCGTTCTGGGTGGTGCGCATTGATGAAGGCTACCTGGAGGAGTGGAGGGGGCGTGGCAGGTTGTGTTCTGAGCCGTGGATAGTGATGGAGGCTATTTATTATTTATTTATTTATTTAACGATACATGCCCTCCACGTATAGTGGCTGTTATGGACATGTGGAGGCTATCTGGAGGAGTGGATGAGGTGGGGTAGGTTACGTTCTGAGCCGTGCACAGTGGCAGAGGCTATCTGGAGCAGTGGAGGGGGCGTGATAGGCGAATTTCTGGGCCGTATGCGGAGGTGGAGGCTGTGTGAAGTCTTGTCTGTTTGGAGGTGTGGAGGGGCGAGGCAGGTTACGCACTGGGCCGCGCACAGCCAACCCACCGCCTGTGCCGACAATGGGTGGCCAGTGCCGGCTTATTCCGCTATGGGCGTGCCGAAATTGGCCTTGATGGCGAAATGGGCTGAAACCAAATGGGCCCGCCGGCGGCCGCGGATGTGGGCAGGTCGGACCGCCGGCGGCCGCGGACGTGGGCAGGTCGGACCGCCGGCGGCCGCGGACGTGGGCAGGTCGGACCGCCGGCGGCCGCGGACGTGGGCAGGTCGGACCGCCGGCGGCCGCGGACGTGGGCAGGTCGGACCGCCGGCGGCCGCGGACGTGGGCAGGTCGGACCGCCGGCGCTCGGAGGTGGTGATAGCTGTGTGCCTGGTGATCTGGAAGCAAACACAGACGTCTGTACAGACAACGCTCAGTCGTCGACTGTACAGTGGGCATCACCTGGTAGCATATTATGTAACTGAAGGCCTTATGGAAGCCAATGCACCGGAAAAGATGGCGTGGTAGTTCTGCACAATGTCTTCGCCCCTTCCCCGCGTTAGGCTGACATATCTGCCTGGCCTTGCTGGAGACATTAGAGATCGACTCGCATCTCGTATCCACCACTGGACTGGTGTAGCCGGCCACTGTCTGCCGCGTAGTCTGCTCTTCAGCCGGCCAGGGACGTGGCTGCGCCAGTTTTACGGTGATTCGGTGGGCTGTAATTTGCATTGTCTGCTCTTCAGCCAGCCAGAGACGAGGTTGGGCCAGTTTTGCGGTGATTCGGTGGACTGCAATTGCTTTCCACGATAATTTGCACACTGCCGGACTTCCAGCCGTGATTCGGTTACCCCCAGATTGCCATGTGTATTTCGAGCTGGATGAGCTCGTGCCTCACCAGACTGCCACACCAAACCCAATGATCTCGTGCTGTGCTTGCTGCTGTTCCTGCACATGTTGCTACACTGCTTAGCTTGTCCCACGTGTTCATGGACATGTTGACCTCTGCGATTTGCACATTTCACGATAAGTACGTGATCTAGTGGCCAAGTGACCAGAATTATTTCCATGGTGTGGACATCAATCCTACTAGCTACTCGGAAATTCGCTCCTCTGCATCCGACCTTTCGTGGTTAAAAAAATAGCCGTGCGGTACTACAAGCAGCTCCGTGCATTTACCCCCACGTCCATCCGAGTTCGTCGTGTCCCCTCGGCACCCCACCCTCGCACGTTGCACACCCCGCCGTGACGAGGACGCGTCACGTGTGCCGCAGACCTGCCGGAGCACGTGGAGTACGCGCCGACGTCGGGCGCTGTGCCGCTGTTCCCGGACGCCACGCTCGACATGTGCGAGGTGCCGTGCGCCGTCGACCGCGTGCAGAGCAAGATCTCGCTGCAGACGACGCACATCGGCAAGGGCTGCGACCGCGACACCTACTCGGTGGAGAGCCAGCGGCGGCTGTGCGGCGCCGACCAGCGGGCCGTCGACCTGCTGCCGTCGCCAGACTCTGGCGCACAGTGGACCCGGCCCCTGCCACGCGACCACGGACACGAGGCCGACGAGGTGTTCCAGGTCGGTCGGCCCCCCCGCTCCAGACCGGGAGACGGACGGGTGCAGATGCACGACACACAGACAGATACGGCGGGGTGGGTGCAGGTGTACTGTATGCAAGCAGCCGCGGACAGGTACAGGTGTGCATGCTTATGTCGGTTGTGATGAACTGGCGTCAGCTGACTCGGACAATCACGATCACGGACAACAAATTGACCCCGGTGAACTCAAGGGTGCCGGCGCCACAATGTGGGGAGGGGTAGTCAGTCGCTCACGAACCTTACAAGGTCAGATAACGTTAATGTAATTTCAAGCTTGCATTTGTTTCGCACTTGGCACGCTCAGCTCATTGCATGCCACTGTTGGAGGCTGTTGGAGAGCGTCGCAGAAGAGCCATGGCTACTGATTCGCCAAAGGTCAGTCTGCAGCTATTCACGTCGGAGCGCTTCGCGGTACAGCTAGCCAATCAGCTGACGTAATCAGCTCATTTTGTTAATTTCAGTAATGCTCCATCCTATTATACCCTATTCTACTCCATCCTGTCCTACTTGACTGGTGTACAGCTGGCTGCATACAGCTGGCTTGTTAAGTGTGGCGCGGTCCTCTCCGGAGCCTCTACTGGCGGACTGTTAGCAGGGTAGCCACCAAACTCATCTGATAGCAGAGCCCGTGCCTCTGCAGGCAGACTGTTGGCAGGGTAGCCACCAAACTCATCTGACAGCAGAGCTCGTGCCTCTTCTTTCTCTCCCCCGCCACAAGTGGAGGGATCTGCGGGTGGCGGTGTGCGGTGGGAGTTATTAGGTATTGGGTAGTGGGTGGTATCGGACTGTGGATGTTGTGGTACGCCAGCTGACGATGTTCAACCTGCCGTTCTCAGTTTGACGGCACCAGTACGGCGGTGGTGGTGCCGCCATCGGTCATGACACCCGACCTCGGCAAGGTGTTCACCATCTCCGTGTGGCTTCGTCACGCCGATCACCCCAACCAGGACAAACACGTCAAGGAGCACGTGCTCTGCAACGCCGACGACCACAGTGAGTGATCGGCTGTGGTAACGCAGCTGGTGTCCGGGTGTGGTAACGCAGCTGGTGTCGGGGTGTGGTAACGCAGTTGGTACCGTGGTGTAGTACCGGTTGGTACCAGCTTGTACCGGGGTGTGGTGACGCAGCTGGTGCCGGGATGTCGTAACGCAGCTGGTACCGGGGTGTGGTAACGCAGCTGGTGCCGGTGTGCAGTATTGGAACTGGCGCCAGGAATAATTGAAATGGCGAGAGGTCATAGTGATGTAGCGCGACTGGTTTGAGATCATGGTGATACAGCGGGACTGGTGCGAGATTATAGTGATGCATCGGGACTGGTGTGAGATTATAGTGATGCATCGGGACTGGTGTGAGATTATAGTGATGCATCGGGACTGGTGTGAGATTATAGTGATGCATCGGGACTGGTGTGAGATTATAGTGGTGCATCGGGACTGGTGTGAGATTATAGTGATGCAGCAGAACTGATATGTGGTGATAGTGATGTAGCGGGACTGGTGTGAGACTATAGTGATGCAGCGGGACTGGTATGGGGCGATGGTGATGCAACAAGACTAGTAATGGGTGATGCTGGTGTGGTGTGACTGGTGTGATATTATGGTGATGCGGCGGGACTGGTGTGAGGCTATAGTGTAGCGGGACTGGTGTGATGTTGTATTGATGTAGCGCGACTGGTATGAGGTTACAGTGATGCATCGGGACTGGTATGGGACGATAGTGATGTAGCGGAACTGGTGTGAGGTTATAGTGATGCAGATGAACTGATATGGGGCGATGGTGATGCAGCAGGAGGGGTGTGAGACTAGACTGTGAATCTGTGGCAAGTAGAGCGTCATGGTGTTGTGAAAATTTCCTGTCGTCTAGGTATGGGCGCAAAATGACCAACGCAGTCGACGCGCCCTAAAGCACAAATCCACCACCTGTCGTCTAGGTGATACCTGCTACCAGAATGTACACACACACGCGCACACCACACATGGTAGACGTACGCGCGTATCTGTACGTGCCTTGGAAACTCAAGGGTAATCCCATTGAAACTTTATGCTACAAGGTATGTTGATATACCTTAAGGTACAAGCATATCGTATTATTGTGCAAGATACAAGGAACGTCTTGTACGTACATGCGTGCATACCTATGCGTACAAAAGAGGTACGCCTTGTACCTAATATACCTATGCGAACTGGATACCCTCAACAGTAGCAAAGCTCCGCAGTCGAACCAACTACTTTAAGAGAAACATGAACTAAGCACACTTATCCAGTTCTGGGTGCACATTCGTGCATTTAAAGCGTACATGAGAAGCAACCAAATTGTCACTCACATGCCGCCCCGATAGCTCGGTTGGTTGGAGTTCCGACCTGCATTGGTCTCTGTCCTGGCAAGAAAGGGTTCGAGTCGCTTCACGTGCTCGCAAACCTCCGGGCTGGGAGGATCAGTTCAAGTTGGCAACTGTCCCGATAAGGCCGGGAACGCGGCACTGGGGCGTGTCGGTGCATTGACGGCATGTTACATTCTCCGTCGAAATTCGGTCGTTGAACTTGAATACGCGGATCTGGTGGTGGGGCAGGGTTCATGCAGCAAGCTCTGCTTAGCATTGGACCCTGGTCCACAAAGCCACCCCAGCAAGAATTCGGATTCAGTTTCTTTCTTTTTCAAATAGCTGAATCGTCAGCTGAACAAATGTTCCAATCATCATCAAAGAAGAAGAGACTGACAAGGCGTTGCGTTTCCGCTTTCTGTCTTCCTGTTCATGCCTCATGTGTTTTGAGGCATGAGAAAGAGTGAGGATTTCTGAAATATCAGAATGTACACATATAGGTATTTCCTGACGGTGTGCGACCTCAAGATTGGCAACGTGCAAAAACAAAACGATCACGCATCTCCCGTGAATTACTCAGAAATGGCTGGATTACTGGGTGTACCGATTTCCAGCAATGTGCCGAGATTGGCGCCGTGCAAAAACAAATCGGGCACGCATCTCCCGTGAAGTACTCAGAAATGGCTGGATTACTGGGTGTGCCGATTTCCAGCAATGTGCCGAGATTGGCGCCGTGCAAAAACAAATCGGTCACGCATCTCCCGTGAATTACTCAGAAATGGCTGGATTACTGGGTGTACCGATTTCCAGCAATGTGTCGAGATTGGCACTGAGCAAAAACAAAATTGTCTCTCATCTCCCGAGAATTACTCAGATGCGGTTGGATTCCTGGGTGGAATAATTGCGCAGCAAGGTGTCATATACTCGAACTTTTCATCCGCATACATTACTAATTGGGTAGCTTCCTACCTGCATCTGAGGTCTCTTAATTGCACATAACCTTGCGATGTTATTAGCTATAATTTGCGTCAGTCGTATGATCATTAGTTACTACTTCGTGCCTTTCTATGCAAGTATGAAGATAATGTTGCGGAGAGCTGTACTGAACATTGTTGAACTAAAGATGATGATAAAATAACCAAATGCATAGGGCATATAGATATGTATAGGGAAGGTGTCTAGGGAAGCCACGAACATTATTACTCTGTTAGGGTCGCATCATATGTACTTGTTGCAATGTCTATTGTTATGTTGGTATTCAAATATGGCCGATACTTGGATTTAGGTGGGAATTAAAGCCCTTTCGTCAATATTTGTAGATGGCCTGATACATGAAGCATGTGCTATAAATCCTGTGCGTAAAAGGTCTCTGTGTATATACTCTGTCTATGAAGAAAGGTCATGCCCGAAATATAATAGGCCAATTAAAAAAAAATATATATTTCACTTAATATGAGCATTTGGTTGCTTTTCATAAAAGTCTGAAGATGTATTACACGACGGAACTCGGTTTTTTCTGAAAACGAGAAGCGTATGGTGGTTGCCCAACACATGACATTCGCGCGACTGGCATCGCGCGCGTTATTGGTTAACTTGAGCTGCCGTGTGGTGATTGGCTGGCGTGACTTGTCGCTGGTGTGGGTTGTGTGGGTTGTAGAGGTCGGCATCCGTACGGATATCCACGGATATCCGTGGATATCCGTGCTGTGGATGGATATGGATGGATGATTTATTGCCTATATTTCAAATGGATGGATATGGACGGATGACAGTTCTCACTGATGGACGCGGATGGATGTATGATTTTACTGTGGATAAATGTGCCTGACCGATGAACCCTTCTTTTTCAATGAATTCACATGCAATTACAGCAGACCATTTTACAATGGCCACTTGCGAGCTACTCTGAGTTTGAAATCAGCACCTAATCCTACATATGTGTAAAGACATGTCTAATGCACAAAGTCACGTCTAGTGTGGCCCGAGATCATCATATCCACCATGGCTGTGAGTAAACAGGAAATATCGAGATTCTGCGGTCTAACAGCCCGAGAGCCACCCTCTGCGCCAACGAAGAAGGCCGATCTGCTGTTTGGGCCAATTTTCGATGTGTGGAGTTAGATGAGCGCCGCGTCGCCTTCGTTGCCTGTGTCAAATGCCACGCCATATATGGTCATAGTAATAAAGATGGCACAACCAACCTTATAAATCATAAGTGTGGTTTGAAAGGGCCAGAGGCAGGCCAACAGGCCCTGACTTCGTTCTGTGGTCCGACTGCCGCGCCGAACGCGGTAAGCGAAGCCAAACGGCGTGCAGCAAAAGCAGCCCTGTGCGCTGCCCAGGATTTTCGCCCCTATACCTTCGTGGAAGGGGAAGGCTTCCGTCAACTCGCTCAGGAGCTGCTGGACCTAGGGACGGCAAACTCGGCGAAACACCTAAAATCAGACGACGTGCTCCCGAGCGCGCGCACAGTTTGTCGTGAAGTACAGAAGCAGGCGAATGACAGGCGGGGCCAACTTCGCCGTGAACTAGAGGAAACCATAAGTGCAGCAGTGACAACTGATGGCTGGACGTGCAGCACCACACACCATAACTTCATCTCCATTACCCTTCACAGCGTAGCAGACACGAAATGACAGCTGTAGGTCAAAAGCAAAGTGCTTGGCGTCAGAGCTATGGATGAAGCCCACACGGCAGCCAACATTTTCGCAGCGGTCAGCTCTGTTCTCGACGAGTTCATACCTAACTGGGAACAAGACGGTCGTGTCAGTGCCGTGGTCACTGATGACGCGGCCAACATGCGCGCTGCGTTCGATCGACGTGCCTCGCTTTGGCTCGGCTGTACCTGTCACTAGCTTCACCTGGTGGTGAAGGCAGCTCTGGAGCCGGCGACGGGTGAGCGCCGTCAGTGGGCTGAGGAGAGTGAGGACGCCCTGCCAACCGCAGCGCAAAGAATCTGCGATCAGCTAAAGTCCAGCAAACAGCTGGTCTCGCTGGTGAGGCGAAAGGGCCTGGATAGGCACCTCACCAAAACCCTCAAACAGGAGTGCGAGACCCGCTGGCACAGCACGCTCATCATGGTGAAGTCGATCCTGGAGGCCATGGAAGACATGCGCCGCCTGCCGGCGTTTGTGGACGACCCGCCAGTAGAGGAGCTGCTAGGCAGCCTGCGCGCCAGCACCTTGCGTCAGATTGTTGACGTCCTGGAGCCGCTGACGCTGGCTAGCAACCAGCTGAGCTGCGAGCGTTCGCCCACCCTCCACCTGGTCGTGCCCTGCTTGGAGCGGCTCCTGCAGCACCTGAAAGCAGATGAGGAAGGCGACCTCATTGCGGAAGAGTTGAAGCGCCGCCTAAGAGCAAGTCTGCTGCAGAAGTACAAGGTGAAACCAGCACACGTGGCGGCGGCACTCCTGTGGCCGCCTCACCGTCGTCTGAGCATTTTCAAATTCCTGGACGCACAGCTGAAGCAGGAGGGCCAAAACCTGATGGCCGACTTGGCGAAGCAGCTCGTGCGGATCCGAGATCGTGGCAGCTGCAGGAGTGCAGCCGCTGTCGACCACGACTCACCAGACTCGCCACTGCCTGCCGAATCGCACCCATCACAGTCAGGGCTGAGCAGTAGCAGCATGGCAAGTTTCTTCAGCTTTGCAGCTGAAGACTCTGCCGAAGCCGAAGCCAATCCATCGCGGTCTTTACAAGCGGAGCTCGCTGAATACATGGAGCAGCCGGGGCCCGAACTGGCAGTCTGTCGTGATCCATGTGGGCAAGACATCCTAAAGTTCTGGTCGGCGCGCGGCGTCCGGGAAAGGTTCTGCCTGTTGCATCAGCTGGCACGGCACCTTCTGGCAGTGCCTGCTGCCAGCACTGCATCAGAACGCGCATTCTCAGCGAGTGGGCGTATCCTGGAGGAGCGCCGTTCCCAGCTCGCTCCTGAGAGCGTCGACGCGCTGATGGTTCTGCGAAAGCAGTAAGAGAAGTCGACCTGCAACTAGTTGGTGGTGATGAACGGTATTATATCACACAGTGCCAACTTTTTGGACATGTGCTCTTTCACGTGTCTTTCATGTTCATGCCTCTTATTTTCCCTTAGCACAGCATTCACAAGTTGTTGAATGAACACCAAATGTTGCTTGTTTTCAGCTCGCTCTTTGGAGCATAGTACTGCAACGAAGTGGTTCAGAACTAAACCTACCAAAGAACCTACCAAATAGGTCGGTGTCGACCTGCAACTAGTCATTAGTTCTGACTGCTGAACGTTTTTATTAGGTATAGCTTCACCGTTGTGGATAACACCTGCCTACTCATTCGTGTGCACAGACTGGAAATACATGTGATTCACACAAAACCAGGTATTTGTAGTCATCCACAGCGTTTATTTATTTATTGGAAATACGTTACCAACAGATGTTGTATCCATCCAGAAACAAATGATGTCAATTATTAAAACGGCGTTTTACAGAATTTCTTTTTCGTGTCTTTCCACCGTCGTGATAAACGCGTCATTTAGCTCGAAAACATTATGAAGGTAGCAATTTACATATGTCATGTTGACATGTACTAATCTGAAAGGGTCATGGAATATATGGATGGATATGGATGCAGCATATTATGTAGGCGGATGGATATGGATGGATAGGAAATTTGCTTCATGGATACGGATGGATACGGATAACACATGAGGAGGAGGTGGAACTGGTGGATGGATAAGGATGGATACAAATTTGGGCTGACGGATGCGGATGGATATGGATATAAAAAAGCCATCCATGTCGACCTCTAGTGGGTTGTATGGATTGTGTGGGTTGTGTGGGTTGTGTTATGGGCTGGCAGGCAGGTCCGACGGCGCCCAACAGCCCTCAGAGGCTCGTCACCGGACTGAATTCAGGTGGTCGTGTGTGGTCGTCACCGGACTGGGGTCAGGTGGTCGTGTGTGGTCGTCACCGGGCTGGGGTCAGGTGGTCGTGTGTGGTCGTCACCGGACTGGGGTCAGGTGGTCGTGTGTGGTGGTCACCGGACTGGGGTCAGGTGGTCGTGTGTGGTCGTCACCGGACTGGGGTCAGGTGGTCGTGTGTGGTCGTCACCGGACTGGGGTCAGGTGGTCGTGTGTGGTCGTCACCGGGCTGGGGTCAGGCAGTCGTGTGTGGTCGTCACCGGACTGGGGTCAGGTAGTCGTGTGTGGTCGTCACTGGACTGGGGTCAGGTGGTCGTGTGTGGTCGTCACCGGACTGGGGTCAGGCAGTCGTGTGTGGTGGCCACCGGACTGGGGTCAGGTGGTCGTGTGTGGTCGTCACCGGGCTGGGGTCAGGTGGTCGTGTGTGGTCGTCACCGGACTGGGGTCAGGCAGTCGTGTGTGGTGGTCACCGGACTGGGGTCAGGTGGTCGTGTGTGGTCGTCACCGGACTGGGGTCAGGTGGTCGTGTGTGGTGGCCACCGGGCTGGGGTCAGGTGGTCGTGTGTGGTGGTCACCGGACTGGGGTCAGGTGGTCGTGTGTCGTGGTCACCGGACTGGGGTCAGGTGGTCGTGTGTGGTGGCCACCGGACTGGGGTCAGGTGGTCGTGTGTGGTCGTCACCGGACTGGGGTCAGGTGGTCGTGTGTGGTCGTCACCGGACGGGGGTCAGGTGGTCGTGTGTGGTCGTCACCGGGCTGGGGTCAGGTGGTCGTGTGTGGTCGTCACCGGACTGGGGTCAGGTGGTCGTGTGTGGTCGTCACCGGACTGGGGTCAGGTGGTCGTGTGTGGTCGTCTCTGAACTGGTGTCAGAGTCAGAGTCAGAGTCAGATTTATTGAGGTCTCCACAATAATATGGCTTTTCAGCCCTCTCGTCAGTACATTGCTGTAAAACTATATACATAATCCTACTTCTCGTGTCAATAAACAAGAGTCAATTAAAAATCATCTAGACATAAATCACACTTTACCTAGTGATAGAACGCGCCTCCAAACGGCCGTTCCACGCAGCTACGGCTCTGAACGGGTAGCTACGCTTAGCGAGTTCGGAGCGAACTCGCGGGAGCTCCAACGTCCCTGTGTCTGCGCACCGAGTTCTCCTGGACGACACCTCCGCACGACGCTTGATAGAGCTCGCTAGCGTAGGTGGGACACCAGATGACGTTAGCTTCCGGATCATTGCTACGTCGCGCTCCTCCAACATGGCATCAAATTTCAACCATCCAAGTGCCTCTAGTGCCGGGGTGATGTGTTCTCGTCGGCCGACGCCGGATACTATACGGGCACCAAAATTTATCGCCTTCTGAATCCTATCTCTCTGGGTTTTGTTGCAACTTCCCAAACTGTCATACAGTAGTAGATGTGGGGGAAAACCAGTGCCTGAATGAGGAGTTTCTTCGTTTCTGAGGGTAATTTGTGTCGAAATTTTGACAGGCCAACGAGAACACTATAACACCGCCGAACCACCTGAGACACCTGTCTATCCCAGGTCAGAGTCGAATCGACGTGCACACCTAGGATTTTTGCGTTCGGTGACGGCTTAATTTCAGCATCTCCAAATTTGATCGATAAGGTGTCACATTTCCGGCGCTGAGATTTGACAACCAGGAGCTCAGTCTTTCCAGGGTTGATTTTTAGCCGATTTTGTGTGAACCAGTTCAGAGCTGTATCCAAGGTGTTTTCTACACGTTGTTTTAGCGCAGACACGTTGCCTGGGGCGTCAGAGTCTAGAAATTGCGCATCATCAGCGAAAATTACCAAGTGGCCATACTTTAGATGTGATGCTAGGTCGTCAGTGAAAATCAAATACAATTTTGGCCCGATTTGGCTTCCCTGTACTACACCGTGCGTCACCGGGAGTGGCTCAGCGGTACTCCCCTGCATTTTCTGGCTCCTCCCCCGCAACTAATCCTCAAACCAGTGAACGTCGATCCCATACCAGCCTAGCTTTTCTAACAGGCGGCTATGCTCCACGCTATCGAACGCGCGGGACGTATCAGCAGCAAGCAGGGTAGACACATGACCACAATCCATATTTTTGGTCAGAAATTTTACAGTATCGAGCATTGCTGTTTCGGTTGAATGGCCGGGACGAAAACCATATTGATTTGAACAGAGTATGTGGTTTGAGTCGAGATAGAATGAAAGTTGCGTGTTTACAATTTTCTCACACAGTTTAGCAACAACACTCAGCAAAGATATGGGCCTAAAATTTCCGGGGTCGTCACGATCACCCTTCTTGTACAACGGAATAACGCAGGCCTCTTTCCACTGAGGCGGCACCTCACCAGTACGCAGTGAATAGTTTATCACATGCAATAAATGAGGCCCTGTGACTGCAAACGTCGCTCTCAGCATATGAAGTGTTATTCCGTCGTTTCCGCTGGCGCGCTTATTTCCCATTCGATCGAGTGCCAACGACAATTCTGGTAACGTCACAGTGTGTACGCGGAAGGAGCTACTGCACACCCGAGGTGGTCTGGGCGGCTCCCTGTGGAGCCGCCGATAACGTGGCAGCAACGTCAGCTTCCGCAGTCACAAAGTGACGATTTAACTTGTCGGCCCAGGCGGCGTCGCTCAGGTGGGGTGGGTCGATCCTGGGCTCGGGCTTCTTGGCGGCAAGCAGAAATCGGCGGATGTCGGTCCACGTCTTTGTTTTCTGGTGACGGTATGACGTGGCGTAGTAGTCTGCGCAGGCGTTGTATTGCGCTCGTTTCACGGCATTTCTGCTGTCCTTATAGGCCTGTTGTTTCACCGTGTTATTCTTGTCTTGGTCTCGGGCCTCTCGGCAGCGATCCCGCTTCTCCATGTGCTCTCTGAGCTCTTCATTTTCATGAAGCCAGGGAGCCGGGGGGTGTTTGATCCGGATTGTTCGGAGAAGCATGTGGTGGTCGATGATCGGCTGCCACGCCTCGAGCCAGGCGCGCCACTTCTCAGCTACAGAGTCCGCGTTGTACACTTGGCTCCAATCGGCCTGGAGAAGGTCTAAGCAGAGGGCGTCGTTGTTTACACGCCTGGTGGACCGGACCGTGATGGTTTGTGGTTTCGGGCGCGTCCGTTTGACGCTGATGTCAGATGTGACGAGGTCGTGATCGCTGAAGTTACAGGCGATCACGCGAGGGTTGGAGACTGACTCTGGTCGAGATGTTAAAATGTGATCTATGAGGGTAGACGACGTGTCGGTGGTGCGGGTCGGCGATGAGATCAGCTGCTGGAAGCCCAGGTCTTCCAGCATTGTCACGTACCTCCGCACCCCCGCAGCTGACGGCTGGAGCAGGTCCAGATTCATATCACCCATGGCATGTATTGGCAGCTGTTTGGTGAGGAGAAACGTGATTTGTTGTTGCAGATCGTCGAGGGTGGCTGCTACTGGTGATTTCGGTGGCCTGTAGATAGTCCCGAGAACAAACGGCGATTTTCCTGAAAACCGCAGCCACAAAACTTCCAAATGCGAACCGGTGGATGGGACCGGCAAAATTTCTGCCTGCATACAATTTTTGTAAATTACGCATACGCCACCACCATTGGTTTTACGATCCCGGCGCTCCACGACATAGCCCGGGAAAAGTAAAAATCGAGTGTCGGTATCATCGTTGAGGAAAGTCTCGCCCACGCACAGAATGTCCAGCGCGTTATTTCTCAGCAGGATTGATACGTCGTCGATAGATGGCATTAGGTGGTTGACGTTGAGGTATGCCACCTTGATGCGACACTCCGGCTGTGTGACGGCTGGCTGGTCGCGACGGCGTGCCGTCTGCCGGACGGTGAGTCTGGTTGGGATGGTCAGAGTTCGGTCTGCGGGAGCCGGGCGGCATCCCACGGCAGGTGGTCGTGTGTGGTTGTCAATGGGTTTCAGTCGGGTGGCCGTGCATGGTCGTCACTGGGTTGAGGCCGGGTGGTCGTGTGTGGTCGTCACCGGACTGGGGTCAGGTGGTCGTGTGTGGTCGTCACCGGACTGGGGTCAGGTGGTCGTGTGTGGTCGTCACCGGACTGGGGTCAGGTGGTCGTGTGTGGTGGTCACCGGACTGGGGTCAGGTGGTCGTGTGTGGTCGTCACCGGACTGGGGTCAGGTGGTCGTGTGTGGTCGTCACCGGACTGGGGTCAGGTGGTCGTGTGTGGTCGTCACCGGACTGGGGTCAGGTGGTCGTGTGTGGTCGTCACCGGACTGGGTCGTATGGGTTTGTCGGGTGGCCGTGCTGGTGTCCTGGGTTGGGCCGGGTGGTGGTGTGGTGTCCCGGGTGGGGTGGTGGTTGTGGTGTCCCGGACTGGGGTGGTGGTCGTGTGTGGTCGTCACCGGACTGGGGTCGGTGGTCGTGTGTGGTGGTCACCGGACTGGGGTGGTGGTCGTGTGTGGTCGTCACCGGACTGGGGTCAGGTGGTCGTGTGTGGTCGTCACCGGACTGGGGTCAGGTGGTCGTGTGTGGTCGTCACCGGACTGGGGTCAGGTGGTCGTGTGTGGTCGTCACCGGACTGGGGTCAGGTGGTCGTGTGTGGTCGTCACCGGACTGGGGTCAGGTGGTCGTGTGTGGTCGTCACCGGACTGGGGTCAGGCAGTCGTGTGTGGTCGTCACCGGACTGGGGTCAGGTGGTCGTGTGTGGTGGCCACCGGACTGGGGTCAGGTGGTCGTGTGTGGTTGTCACCGGACTGGGGTCAGGTGGTCGTGTGTGGTCGTCACCGGACTGGGGTCAGGTGGTCGTGTGTGGTGGTCACCGGACTGGGGTCAGGTGGTCGTGTGTGGTCGTCACCGGACTGGGGTCAGGCAGTCGTGTGTGGTCGTCACCGGACTGGGGTCAGGTGGTCGTGTGTGGTCGTCACCGGACTGGGGTCAGGTGGTCGTGTGTGGTCGTCACCGGACTGGGGTCAGGTGGTCGTGTGTGGTCGTCACCGGACTGGGGTCAGGTGGTCGTGTGTGGTGGTCACCGGACTGGGGTCAGGTGGTCGTGTGTGGTTGTCACCGGACTGGGGTCAGGTGGTCGTGTGTGGTGGTCACCGGACTGGGGTCAGGTGGTCGTGTGTGGTCGTCACCGGACTGGGGTCAGGTGGTCGTGTGTGGTCGTCACCGGACTGGGGTCAGGTGGTCGTGTGTGGTCGTCACCGGACTGGGGTCAGGTGGTCGTGTGTGGTTGTCACCGGACTGGGGTCAGGTGGTCGTGTGTGGTCGTCACCGGACTGGGGTCAGGTGGTCGTGTGTGGTTGTCACTGGGTTGAGGCCAGGTGGTCGTGTGTGGTCGTCACCGGACTGGGGTCAGGTGGTCGTGTGTGGTCGTCACCGGACTGGGGTCAGGTGGTCGTGTGTGGTCGTCACCGGACTGGGGTCAGGTGGTCGTGTGTGGTCGTCACTGGATTGACACCAGGTGGCCGTGTGGTGATTAGCGATTGTGGTTGATACAGTGATTAGCGAGAGGCGCGTGTGCGCCTTGTCGATTATAGCAGTCCACTGCGCCATCGGGCACAAGTACGGCTTTGTCTCTGAGCCGGAACTAATCCAGCACCACATCCGTCTGCGTCATAATGTCTCCGGCGTCAGTTCACAGCCTGGACTTCCCCTCCTGTGAAGGCCCGCTCTCCGTCTCTTGTTCTGCCCCGCTGATGAACAGACGTACCTCTCCTCGGGTCGTTACACTCTGGCTGCTCTGCCCCTGACTGGATCTTTCACGATGGCTTCCGTCTTGGGGACGGCCGAAAAGGCTCAATCTGGAAATAGAATCGTCTGACGCAGATGGAAATGATCCTGCCAATTGCTGCACTAATTGGTAAGTCGAGTGTGTTAGCGAGACGGAAGCTAGCTAGCTAGCTAGACTGGCAGATATACGTGGCCATTCGGAGCACATCGTTGTGTTGTGCGAATTCATGGGGCTGCAGGAGTGGCGGGTGGAAGGCACGGGCTGTCACACTCCCACCTTCCTGGAGCTTTTTGTGTTGTATTATTAACCGTAAGCAAGCGACACGAATCTAGTCCTCTCAGAAAGCTGTACCGTCCCTCAGTTTTTGACATCCTGGCGCCCTGGTGTCTGTGATGACGGCAGCGTCACGGCACGGGTGACACGGCAGCGTCACGTCCCGCAGCTTCGAGGCCACTGCGCCGCCACGGTCCGTGGTGTTGGCAGATAGTGCACCGCGCATTTCCATTTTTTCCATCATATTTGCTTCTGGGTTCCGAAACACCTTGCCAGAGCTGTTGTTAGCGGTGTGAGTATTTGAGTGTCATTGAGGAGCATCGGTAATGTTTCACCGTTGATACCGTTACATATATGCGGTGTTTGTGCCAGCCCGACTCAGCCGGCGGAACATTGTGATATGTGACACAGACCGATTTATACAAACTGACGTGTCAACGCGGCATGCATTCAACAAAGTCTGACATGACGGTTGATTAATGGTGCCTTTGGTGTCCGTAGTGCAATTTACTAATTGGGAGAAAGGTTCCCTCCATTCACATTCAATCACCAGGCCGTTAGATGAAACAACACAGGTTAAGGTTTTATATTTTATGCCTTTTTACATCCTATGTATGATCGATTAAAAATCACTGTGCTGTGGGATAATTCGCCTCTCAATGAAAGCAGCTGTTGGGGATCTGGAAACCGCCGGGAAGATGCAGGGGATAGCAGTACGTAAGCTGAAGCAGGTGGTGATCTTAATGGTGATTGGATAGACATGGACGGGCACGCTTTTGGCAGGAGCTCGGCCTGTTGTCCATGTTGGATAATCAGCGTGAGGAAGTGTCTCCATGTCGCTCACGCTCTTCGACCGCAGGGGCGGGGACGGACGAGTGGGTAAGGTGTTCAGCTCTGGGCACAAACGGTTCCGGGTATGATACTCGCACCATTCGGGACATTTCCAAATCCCGCGGCCCACTGGCGAAACAGTGCGGGCGGCGCCATTAGCCGTGATCGTGCATATAGTGCGTCGAGAACCACCCAATAAACAAACAAGCAAACATGCTCTTCGACCGCACCTTCTTTTCCCACCGTTATTTTCTATGTTGGGCAAACCTACCGACGTGCCCCCGTTGTGGCGACCGTCTGTTAAAGGCCAATGTGATAGTCACGTGCCCGATATTTTTAACTGGAACGGCACCACTTGTATTTGACTAGATGACACTTCGCATCTTAGTCCGAGCTGCATTCATTTATCTCAGAAGTTGGTCTAGATTTGATGTACTCACTGCGAAGAGCATTGGATCTGCCTAGCCTGCCTGACCCCAATGACATCGTTTCAGGTCATCATTTTTGTTTGTAAGTGATGGTCGTCGTGTGTCCTCGCTCTCTACGGGCCGGTGGGCCTAAACAATCAACCAGTGATGTCTGCCAGCGACAGTAATCAACCAACCAATTAGGAACTGCAAAATTGATCAGATCTGCCTTCACATAACCTACTCCGAGAGAGAGAGAGAGAGGGAGGTTTGAGAATACTAACGGTGCCCACGCCACCCAACTAGTTGATATGACTAACCAAGGGGTTCACGGGTAGTTAACCTAATTTGTCCAAAAAATGTTTTTTTTCGTCGGGTCTGACATTCCTGTTTCCTCAACGTGGAGATATATTTCCGCATGACCCAACAATGGGTCTGCCACTTGACATGACATGACCCAACAATGGGTCTGCCACTTGACATGACATGATCCAACAATGGGTCTGCCACTTGACATGACATGACCCAACAATGGGTCTGCCACTTGACATAACATGATCCAACAATGGCTCTGCCACTTGACATGACATGACCCAACAATGGGTCTGCCACTTGACATGACATGACCCGACAATGGGTCTGCCACTTGACATGACATGACCCGACAATGGGTCTGCCATTTGACATGACATGATCCAACAATGGGTCTGCCACTTGACATGACATGACCCAACAATGGGTCTGCCACTTGACATGACATGACCCAACAATGGGTCTGCCACTTGACATGACATGACCCAACAATGGGTCTGCCACTTGACATGACATGACCCAACAATGGGTCTGCCACTTGACATGACATGACCCAACAATGGGTCTGCCACCTGACACTGACAATAACACGCCGGATCATGTTAGTTTCAGGGGTTATTTAACGACGTCATTGGTGCCAAAACACCCTCCTCCCCTCACCCGGAAAATGTAGTTCTCCATTGGTTCTTCATTGCTTCAAAACTCAGTTTATGAGGATCTTATTACGAAGTTTCGGTTGTCATTAATCCCGAAATGTCTGTGCTCACTAAAATTTACCTCTTACCATAGCCTCTCATCAGCCACCACTCGAGCAACTTCTTCAATATACCGCGCGCCATAAATAGACAAGTTCAGCCCATCAGCTTCACTTACAATACAGTTTTGTGGTTGGATTGTTCAACATGAGAGGGGAGCATGCACTTGACAGCTGAGGGTGATGCGCGAATACAAAACTGTGTGTCTGTCTCTCGCGCGCTGCGCTGCGATATTTACCACCTCAAAGCGCCGTAAGTGCTGATCTGGAAACAGTAGGTTGTCCGCCGAAATTTCAACATTGGCTTCGCAGTGCGCGACTCCCGATCGTTTTCCACAATTTAGCTTATTTTGTCGTGTAGCCTTGGAGATAGCTTGCTCCAAAACTTCCAGTCCCGGCGCTGCCAGCGGCACAACAAGCTCGGGGCGGCATAACCTCCAACCCGGCGCCTCACAGAGCGAGTCCCGAGGCATTTCATTCTCAGTTGACTGCTCTCCCAAGGGACCCTGCCCCCCCCCCCCCCCCCCTGCCCCCTCCCCCTGCCCCCCCTCCATTTTCACCTGCTGTAGCTCCCATTGAGAGTCTGGCACGCCAGAGGTACGGGGTTCGATTCCCTGCAATGCCCGCCCTTCCTGCCAGGGTGAGAGGCAGGCGACGCCATATGGTCTCAGCTGCCGAGTGCGTCGTAAAGCCACAATCCATCCATTAGCTTCCATTGGAACGTGATCCTCCGCTGTCCAACATTTTATATTCTGCTGATCAACTTCTGGCCGAGTGGACGAACCGGTCATCGACCAAGCATTGGCTGCCTTGTTATCGAGGCGGGAACTGGGACAGGATATCGGTTTGTTTTCTCGTTTCCCTCTCATCGATCGGTTGAGGAAGATATGTCTCTATCGATCGGGCAGCCTTTCCCGCTCTCGTCCCGCAATACAGATCGTTTCCCTCATCTCGCACACGAAATATTGCTTGTTATTTGTCTTGTCGTGCGCCGCTGCGATATTTGAAATGGAACCTATGAATGTCCGCGGGACTCGGCATTTGCAATTTTCCGGGAATAACGCGGCAGCTGGGAGGCAGTAGGTCGGAGTTGCCTGTTGCTGTCGTTTGGCGGGTCTCTGAGGTCGTCAAAGGTGGCGAAACTCTGGCGACGAGTTGGACCGTAGTCGCCAGAGGGTCATTGTCGCCAGTCGCCAGAGGACCGTAGTCACCAGAGGACCGTAGTCGCCAGAGGGTCATTGTCGCCAGTCGCCAGAGGACCGTAGTCACCAGAGGACCGTAGTCGCCAGAGGACCGTAGTCGCCAGAGGACCGTAGTCACCAGAGGACCGTAGTCGCCAGAGGACCGTAGTCGCCAGAGGACCGTAGTCGCCAGAGGACCGTAGTCGCCAGAGGGTCATTGTCGCCTTGTAGCTGTGTCAAGCTCGCTGTCGTCAGAGGGCTATTTTGACTTTGTAAATGGAATCTGGGATGTGATTGGTAGACGGTCATTGTAACCTCAGAAGGGATGTCCTCCAGCATTGTCTGGCAGCGCGACTGAATAAATGCGAATATTATAAGTGCAATAATGACCAGTTGTTTAGTCG
>JAOTOM010005175.1:780000-877500 GCA_034440615.1 Ashinkailepas kermadecensis
TTAATGTTAAAAATATAATACCGTTACTGGTCATCCTACATTAATTTCGAACTGTCTGCCATTCAACAACATCTCTTGCTATGTCTCCGAGTCTCCCTGACGTGACCGCACCACACCAGCTGCTCCTGCTTGTCGAAATTACACAGGTCAGATAACGTGAGGCAGGCGCCACATGTGAAGAACTCCAACCACACTATGTAATAAATGTGCTTATAAATATATATATATATATATATATATATATGTATGTGTGTGTGTGTGTGTATGTATATATAATTTCCCCATCACATTCATGCCTATCACCGTCCAGTCGGCGCGGATCCCGTCCCGGCCAGCTATTCGGCCGTGTGTGTGCCGAGCGAGGCGGCCGTTCTTCCCATCAGCACTGGACAAGGGTGTGGCGCCCAGCTTTGGCACCCAACTTAGTGGTGTGGCACTCAGCTCTGATGTGGTCCTCAGCTCTGTGATGTGCTCCCCAGCTCTATGTCCCCAGCTTTAGTGGTGTTTCTGATGTGGTCCTCAGCTCTGTGATGTGCTCCCCAGCTCTATGATATGGTCCACAGCTCAGTGATGTGGTCCTAAGCTCAGCGACGTAGTCTCCACATCTGTGATGCGGCCCCCAGCTCTGTGGTGTAGCCCCAGCTCTGTGATGGGACATCGAACTACCTTGGAACAGAAATCACCGCGGTATTTGTTGATTGGGGTTTTGTAATTGGCTTTTGGTTCACGTGCACATTGATGAATGTAGCAAGTACGTGTAAGTTTTGTATTCATCTGCATGACTTAGTTCATCAGCATATTTCTTTTGGTATATTTTGTTCGTTGTGCGTCACTGTGTGCAGAGTTTTGGTATACTTTGTTCTCTGTACGTGACTAGAGCAGAGCAACATAATATCCACTCTGCAAGGTATCTCTTACACCTGTTGCTCGGCGTTGCGAAAATCATTGAGTCTATATTTTTAGCGACACGTGTAAACATGGAGCTCTTGACAGTGGTTCCGGAATGGATGTGTTTATTAATAGGGTGATCTTTAAGCATGGTTTTATCGTGTTGGTGTTCGTTTGCAGGCGTAGATAACGAATTCGATACATGGTTTCTAAGAACATGATTGGCTCCATTAGCTCCATTGTGTTTGTATTTGACTTCAAATGAGCGTTGTGTGAGCGACAGCGTCGGTGGCGATGTCTGTGAGTGTTTGCTCGTTGTTCCACCGTCGTCCGGTCGGTGGCGATGTCTGTGAGTGTTTGCTCGTTGTTCCACTGTCGTCGGTCGGTGGCGATGTCTGTGAGTGTTTGCTCGTTGTTCCACTGTCGTCCGGTCGGTGGCGATGTCTGTGAGTGTTTGTCGTTGTTCCACTGTCGTCGGTGGTGGCGATTCTTGTGTTTTTGTTTTTCGGTGTGGCGATGTTTTGTTTGTGTTGTTCATGTCGTGGTGGCATGTGTAGTGTTTGTCTTGTTCACTTGTGTGGATGTTGTGTTTGTCGTTGTTCCACCGTCTCCGTCGGTGGATTCTGTGAGTGTTTGTCGTTGTTCCACCGTGTCGGTCGGTGGCGATGTCTGTGGTGTTTGCTCGTTGTTCCACCGTGTCGGTCGGTGGCGATGTCTGTGAGTGTTTGCTCGTTGTTCCACTGTGTCGGTCGGTGGCGATGTTGTGTGTTTGTCGTTGTTCCACCGTGTCGGTCGGTGGCGATGTCTGTGAGTGTTTGTCGTTGTTCCGTCGTCGGTCGGTGGCGATGTCTGTGAGTGTTTGCTCGTTGTTCACTGTCGTCCGGTGGTGGCGATGTCTGTGAGTGTTTGCTCGTTGTTCCACCGTGTGGTCGGTGGCGATGTCTTGGTGTTTGTCGTTGTTCACGTGTCGGTGGTGGCGATTGAGTGTTTGTCGTTGTTCTGTCGTCGGTCGGTGGCGATGTCTGTAGTGTTTGCTCGTTGTTCCACCGTGTCGGCGTGGCGATGTTGTGAGTGTTTGTTTGTTCACCTTTGTGGCATGTTTAGTGTTTGTCTTTTCCATTGTGGCATTTTAGTGTTTGTCGTGTTCATTCGTCGTCGTGGCATTCTTAGTGTTTGCTCTTGTTCCACGTCGTCCGGTCGTGGCGATGTCTGTGAGTGTTTGCCGTGTTCCACGTGTCGGGTGGCATGTTGTGTGTTTGTGTTGTTCCACTTTGGCGATGTCTGTGAGTGTTTGCTCGTTGTTCCACCGTCGTCCGGTCGGTGGCGATGTCTGTGAGTGTTTGCTCGTTGTTCCACCGTCGTCCGGTCGGTGGCGATGTCTGTGAGTGTTTGCTCGTTGTTCCACCGTCGTCCGGTCGGTGGCGATGTCTGTGAGTGTTTGCTCGTTGTTCCACCGTCGTCCGGTCGGTGGCGATGTCTGTGGTGTTTGCTTTTTCTTCGATGTTTGAGTGTTTGCTCGTTGTTCCACCGTCGTCCGGTCGGTGGCGATGTCTGTGAGTGTTTGCTCGTTGTTCCACCGTCGTCCGGTCGGTGGCGATGTCTGTGAGTGTTTGCTCGTTGTTCCACCGTCGTCCGGTCGGTGGCGATGTCTGTGAGTGTTTGCTCGTTGTTCCACCGTCGTCCGGTCGGTGGCGATGTCTGTGAGTGTTTGCTCGTTGTTCCACCGTCGTCCGGTCGGTGGCGATGTCTGTGAGTGTTTGCTCGTTGTTCCACCGTCGTCCGGTCGGTGGCGATGTCTGTGAGTGTTTGCTCGTTGTTCCACCGTCGTCCGGTCGGTGGCGATGTCTGTGAGTGTTTGCTCGTTGTTCCACTGTCGTCCGCCTCCGCCTGACATTGGCATCACGTCCGGCCCGATGCCGGGTCAGAAGTACAGCCGGCCGGGCCGGCCAGAACTGGCTCGCCGCGCCACCGACCTGAATCATTTATCAGCCCTAAATCTCGGCAACGGCCCGTTAGGGCGGCCGTGTTGGGCTGATCGGTCCCGCGACGCCACTCTCCGGCGGGCCTTGGCCCACCATCGCCATCGCCGGTACCGCTGGCGGCGGGTGCCTCAGGCTGGGGGTGCTCAGGCGGCGGTGCTCAGGCGGCGGGTGCCTCAGGCTGGGGATTCCTCAGGCTGGGGGTTCCTCAGGCTGGAGGTGCCGCTGGCGGCGGGGCCTCATGCTCGGGGTTCCTCAAGCGGCGGGTGCCTCAGGCTGGGTGTACTGAACGGCAGGACACCGCCCGTCTCTGCAGACGACAGTTCGGACCGCAGAACCAGTGTCGCCTGACGCTGTACCCGGAAGGCTTGCCGTGGTCAGACTTTGCCGCTTCTGGTGCTGACCTAATTTGCGCTCTGATGCTGTCCACTGTAACTGACCTTAGACTGCACGCTCACAGTTTGACCTTACCCTACCTTACTCCTTCGTGCATTGACGTCTAGATGACCCAGCCGTGCTCCCCCCCCCCCTCCCGATGACATATTCGTGTCACGTCGTGCGTTGACTCCATGACGTGCCGATATGACCTCGTATCTTGACCTCGACGATCCGCCCGTGCAAGATGCCGCCAGTGACCCGCCATTGACCCACCTGTGATCAACTATCGTCACCTCGAAGACCCATTCGTGTGACCTCGACCCTGACCCGGCACTTGCACTCCAACTCTGGCGCGGTTGCGGCAGGCTCTGAGTCTCGGATGAAGCACATCTTCTCGGGCTACATGGCGGGCCTGTCGGTGCTGCGCGGCTCCACCGAGCAGCAGAAGGTGCTGACGTGCCTGCACGAGTGCAGCGAGTCGCTGCAGGCGCCCGACGTCCAGTTCCTGCTACCCGGCATGGAGCTGCTGGCCAACAACGGTAAGCGGTGATTACAACAAAGCGGCAAAAACAACGATAATGGGCGCTGTATGACCAACGCAGTCGATGCGCCCCCGAGCCCAAATAGCCAACCAACAACGGTGAGCCAGCCCCTGGCCAGCGGGTGGAGTGGAGAGAGGCGCCACCGACCAGGCGTCCGGGAATGTCATCGATCGCAGATCAGGGCGGATCAGGGCGGATCAGGGATCAGTGACAGAAGCTGGCCGGGAGAATGGAAGTCTTCAGCTAAGATCAGGGGCCAGGGAGAGATGATGGCGGGGAGAAGGGAAGTCGTCAGCTAAGGATCAGAGATCAGGGACAGAAGCTGCCCGGGAGAATGAATGTCATCGGTTTCGGATCAGGGACCAGGACAGAAGTTAGCCGGGAGAAGTGATGGTCACGAACTAGGGAACCTTATCGATGCGCTGAATTACTTTTCAGGGACAGAAATGTTTACGATAGAACTAACCCAGTCGCTCGGGGTTTCTTATTGACGTATATTTTTATATTTTCTATCGGCATCTTGCATTAGACGGTGGCAAATCAATAGTGTTCGTTATATTTAGGTTTTCGTCAAATATGCCAAGGTTTCCAGAGCAATAGACTGGCTTGTTCCCAAAGTGTTAAGTAGATGTATATATGCGTGCATGTGTACGAGTTCTTTAGTAGCCTGTGTGTCTCATGATCACACTGTGTGTTTCATCAACGCTAATTATGTAGGAGACAGAATACGAATACCGATAATACCGATACTACCGATAACATCACCGTTGCATTTTCTGGAATGGAATCAACTGCATCGGATGCGTCGTTGTATTAAATGTATGGAAACATAGGTTACAGGTAGAAAAATGTTGTCAAATTGTCCCAAACTCTGTTACCTCCATAAAAGTACCTCCATACCTGTTACACCATGTTTTCTGGAGCTGGTAACACTCTTCACGGTGAAATCTTGCACGTGTTTGCGCTTTGCGTCAACAGATCGCGGGAGTGTACTAGCATTAGCACCGTTGTCGAACCTGGTCTGGTGGTTTCTTCTGGTGCTAAGAACATTTTGGTGTGACATTCCAAAGCCTGTCACACATGCTACACCAGCCACCCGCCAGCTCTTCCAGCTCCTTTGGACGGCCAGAACGGCGTTGTAACAGAGCTGGCGAGTTTTTGCTGCGGAGCGTGCCGGCGCAGAGCTGGCGACTGTCGATCTGGTTGCGTATTAGAAGTGTCGTTGGAAACGTGTGGAACATGAACGCATTCTAAGCAGCCTACCGTTTTGCCCTCTAGGCTATTTTACTCCTTTAGTCCTGTCATGTACCAGGGCCGGTGAGTTGGCGTGTTTTTGCTCCTGTGATGGTTTTGCCGGATACTTCCATAGGCGATTGCGGGATATTTCCAGGGACCTTATCGGCATATTCAGTGTTATTGCCTTCCAGCTTTGACTAGCCCCTTTGTGGAAGTTTATTGGAAGCCAATATTCAGTCAGATGTTTATTTTCATATTGGTCTGGGCTGCGCTGCTATGATGAACAATATCACGGGTGCTATTTATTCAGCGATCGTATTCAATCTCGATTTTTCCCACGTCGCCGCGTGTTAAAGCTAGTCGGCCAAATGTACGGCTTCCGTCGGCTGGACCGCTGGCAGACAGATGGGTCTGGGGGGGGGTATCGACTTGCTGTCGGCGACCAGCCCACTGTCGGCTGGCGCTGTGAAGTTCTCGGATGGGGGACCAGCGTCGGCACGCTATCCGGCTGTTAGCCGGGTGGTTCCGGCGGTACCGTCCGTCCGCACGACTGAGCCGTTGGTGGGCGGTGACGCGCCGCGTGTAGTGAGGTCGGCTGTCCGTCCGCACGACGGAGCCGTTGGTGGGCGGTGACGCGCCGCGTGTAGTGAGGTCGGCTGTCCGTCCGCACGACTGAGCCGTTGGTGGGCGGTGACGCGCCGCGTGTGTCCGTCCGCACGACTGAGCCGTTGGTGGGCGGTGACGCGCCGCGTGTGTCCGTCCGCACGACTGAGCCGTTGGTGGGCGGTGACGTGCCGTGTAGTGAGCTCAGCTGCTCCCTGACAGCTCTGCAGCTCTGCAGCTCTGCAGCTCTGCAGCTCTGCAGCTAGTCTGTCATCGAATCCCAGCCGATCCATTGTCGGTCGCGCGTTGATGGCATGCTGTGCTGCTTTTCCACCCGTAGTTTACACGTATTCAAGTCACGACCCAACTTTACACACAAGTTTATTCGTCGTTGTTATCTCTTCATTCTCATTTACCATGGGGTGGGTCATCGGGTGTCGTCAGAAGTATCTCATCTTGGGTCAACCTAAAGTGAGCGCACGGAGGCGATTATGTTATGGTTATTTGCGAATATATTGTGTGCATTCCGTGTCGACTCTCTTTACGTTAAAATAAAGCATGACCACACGTCGGCATTCACCTATCTTAGGCGTTCTCCTTTCGGTGTACTCTTCGAACAGATCTCTCAAAAGCGGAAACCGTCCTCTTTTCAATAGTGTGAATTCCACGACTGGAATGTTTCATAGATTCCACGATAGGAATGTTTCTGAGTGGTGACGGCAGTACTGGTGACTCACAACGACGTCGCTCCCCACGTGTGTCGCGTGTTGGGACTGTAGCCTCATTACGGCCCGGCCGATGCGACCTCTGATCTCTGATCTCTTGCCGTGCGCCTGGTGGCCGTGACCCCACTACAAACGTCAGCCCGGACTGACCGGTGGCCGGCGACTCATGTGACCTCTGATAATTCTGCACAAGCATCCCAGCCCAGTCTGTTAAGTCATGCCTGTGACCCGCGGCCTTTATCGGACCGTCAGATCACATGAATTGCCTGTTGATTGGTTATTTTGGCCAAGGGGTACACATAATATATGAAGCATCGATAATCGATCGATAATAAATATAATAAGCATCGATTCCATGAGATTCGCCTTATTGAATAGCTGATTCTGCTATCCTGGGGTAGCGGTGCTTCTTCAGAAGTTACGATGTTGGTTGACCAGCAATATGGCTGCGGTTCAATTTTTGCGCCTACGTCACTTATTGCCACAATGCACTCTCAGACGTGGCGAAGGTAGTCAAGACCTACATGGCATGGCAGAGGTGATCACGGTACGTTCTCAGACATGACAGAGGCGAATATGGCACGTTCTCGGGCATGACAGGTGATCATTGTGCTTTCTCAGACATGACATATGTGATTGATGTACGTGCTCAGATATGACATATGTGATTACGGTACGTTCTCAGACATGACAGAAGTGACCGTGGAAGGCAGCAACCGCAGCCACATCGAGACGCTGTTCAGGAAGATCGCCTACGTCAACACGCGCCAGTTTCCCACCGCCGGTCGCCGCGGTCTCAAGGTCATCACCAACTTGGTGTGAGTACCGACTGAGGGTCAACACCACTGCGGCGTGTGGGCTGACCCAAGGTCATGCCCGGCCTCGGCTGAGCAGTTGGTCGGTCCACTTCTGGCCTGCCACAATATAGCTGACCCGAGTGGAAGCAATAAGTGTGCCGGCATAAATGTGCTCGCAGAATGATTTGTTGCAGCGCGTGGAGGCCTTCGTTAGCCTGCAATCTAAGGTCGGTGTGCCGGTAATATAACGGCGCAGAGACTGCCTGATAACCGGGCCGGGCATTTTTGTTTTGTTCGAGCATTCCAAGAATTCCACTCCACTTGTTCGGGCCGGTGTTATGCCGTCACCTGGAGGTGGCTGGCGTCCGGGTCGGTGGTGCACCGTCACCTAGAGGCGGCTGACGCCCGGGGTATGACGTCACCTAGAGGCGGCTGACATCCGGGCCGGTGGTATGATGTCACATAGAGGCGGCTGACATCCGGGCCGGTGGTATGACGTCACCTAGAGGCGGCTGACGTCCGGGTCGGTGGTGTGACGTCACCTAGAGGCGGCTGACGTCCGGGTCGGTGGTATGACGTCACCTAGAGGCGGTTGACGTCCGGGTCGGTGGTATGACGTCACCTGGTGGCGGCTGACGTCCGGGCAGGTGCGATACCGTCACCTGGAGGCGTCCCGTGCGGGCTGGCGGACGGCCTCGGAGCTGACCGGCAACAGGCGGAATCTGCCAACATGTCACCCAGCTGCGGGCGCGTAATCTGTTCGGCGTGAGGTGCCGTCGGCTGTTGGCCGAGAGATAGCCAGAGGCCGACTTCGCTGTCCGCTGGGTGACCGCGCTGGACTGGACTGGACTGGACGGGCGACACGGCTGCGTGTGGTGTGGACTGTTGGTGGAGTTGTCGTGCCGTAAAGGCCACTCCCAGGCAGGATGGCTCGGGTTACTCGGAGTGACAATGTTCAACTGACACAGGGCTGATGAGCTGCCCGTAGAGTCTGCACTGGCTGTTGTGGAGTGCTGATGTGGTTGTACGGTCACGAGTTTGGCGGAATACGCCGGGCATGAAGCCGTGTACCGAATCAGACCCGTGCCATCTAAGCATTTCATGCCATTTTCACACCGTTTGGTGAAAAACAAACTGATGAAAATTATGATACTATTTGCGTCCAAGTCAATTAAGGTGATTTACTTCTTAAACTGCCTTAGATGGTTCTCAGTCCGTTCCACGAAGTGCTTCATCTTCTCTCACCCAATATTCAGTAATAATACTGTCAGCTGCCGTGCTAAAAGTTATGCCGAGCTGCCCATAGTTGCGCACGGTTGTTCCTCGATTTCGAACCCGTCCAGTGCTTGCCACCGTCCGCGGTACGTCCAGTCTACGTGTCACAATTGTACAGGTTTGTGGCCTGCATCATCACACGCATCTGACCACAGCTGGGGAAAACCGACATGGCCGTGTCGATCGCGCCGAGCGGCGCCGCCATGCTAACGCCTCCGTCACGGCTCGGCGAACCGTCATGGCGGCGTCCATCGTGTGCAGCGGCGCCGCCATGTTAACGCCTCCGTCACGGCTCGGTGAACCGTCAAGGCGGCGTCCATCCTGCCCAGCGTCGCCATCGAGACCGTAATGACCGCGTCACGCCCCGCTCGGCCGTCGAGAAGCGTGCCGAGCGGCGGACCTGGGTCGTTCGGCACGGCCAGTTATCGCCAGATTAGCTTTGTCAAGTGCACAGCTCATTTCCCCTTTAATCTACTCTCTCCGAAGCGTCGTCGAAATGCTCTCCTGAGATGTCCGCCCTGGCTGCGGGCGGCACTGGAGTGTGCCGTTTGGAGTTCAGCGGTCGTTAGGGACTGGTCAGTGTCCAGGGATGTCTGGTCGGAGCGCCGCGGGGTGACGCCAGTGTGGCTGACCATGCTGTCCTCAGATGTCCGCTCGGCTGCGGGCGGCGCTGGCGTGTGCCGTTTGCAGTTCAGCGGTCGTTAGGGACTGGTCAGTGTCCAGGGATGTCTGGTCGGAGCGCCGCGGGGTGACGCCAGTGTGGCTGACCATGCTGTCCTCAGATGTCCGCTCGGCTGCGGGCGGCGCCGGCGTGTACCGTTTGCAGTTCAGCGGTCACTAGGGACTGCTGATTTTCCATCACGGTCTGTCATGAATGTATTGGTTCGCATTCTACTTTGTGTGCTATTTTGTTTTTGTTGGAAGGAATGCTTTCACTAGGAGTACACAAGGAGCAATATGTACGGAGGAAACCAATTAAGTTTAAACATTTCAGAAATGTGTATCGTTTTGCATCCGATGGCATGCTCCTATTGCTTAGGATCTCAAATTCTTCGCTGGCATGAATTCCAACTCTTTATAATACCTGCCCCAACCCATTTGCTCGTGCCGGGGCGTCGGTAGCTCAGAGGTTAAGCTGTGTGTCAAGAGGCATACAAGAGGTACGGGGTTGGATTCCCCGATATGCCCGCCCTTCCTGTCAGGGTGGGAGGCAGGCGACGCCATGTGGCCTAAGCTGCTGATTGAGTCGTAAAGCCACGACCGACCAGCCAGCCATTCACACGTGTTGAGGGCCAGCTGAATTGGTGTGATCCGGTCCGAACTTTTCTGACCTTTTCTGACCTAGTTCGACCAGATCGCTTCCGTGTCTTGCGCTATTATTGCATTCGTTGCAGCCGAACATGTATATCACCAGCAGATGTGTCGTGGCTACCACCAGACACAAAGTGGTTACTGTTAGTCTTGAAATGGCTTCCATTAGACTTGACGTGATATGTCTGACCTGACGTCAATGCCTCAGACATGACTTGGTTACCATCAGACATGACGTGGTTACCATCAGACATGACGTGGTTACCATCAGACACAACGTGGCTACCACCAGACATGACATGGCTGCCATCGGATCTGACGTGGTTTTCATCAGACATGACGTGGTTACCATCAAACATGACGTGGTTACCATCAGACATGGCGTGGTTATCATCAGCCATGACGTGGTTACCATCAGACATTGTGTGGTTACCACATACATAAGACGTGGCTGCTGTCAGATATGACGTGGGTACCATCAGACATGACGTGGTTACCATCAGACATGGCGTGGTTACCATCAAACATGACGTGGTTACCATCAGACATTGTGTGGTTACCACATACATAAGACGTGGTTGCTGTCAGATATGACGTGGGTACCATCAGACATGACGTGGTTACCATCAGACATGACATGGCTGTTATCGGCATGACTTGGCTACCATCGTGGCTGACGCCAGACGCCGTATATGTCACACTCAGCTGCACACTATCATCTCCGCTGAGCTGGTTTGATTGCTTTCTTCAACTTCACTGCTTTGCGATATTTCAGGCGGGTCAAGCAGGATATTTGTTGGCGGATTTGGTCACTGCGGTCGACGATTGCTACCATCGCTGATATTCTGATAGTGAAATTGCGCGTGTGCTGCTCAAGATACAGTGTGCACAGCTGCTGATTGATATCGCCGGACACCCTATCACGACCCGGCGAACACAGCAGGTCCTGCCCCGCCCTGTCACTGGCGAACTACTGTTGTCACGTCACTGGCGACCACGCTGTTGTCACGTCACTGGCCACCTACTGCTGTTACGACCCAACAGACACAGCAGGTCCTGCCCCGCCCTGTCACTGGCGACCTACTGTTGTCACGTCACTGGCTACCTACGCTGTCACGACCGGGCGGACACAGCAGGTCCTGCACGACCACGCTGCACGCAGCGGCACGACCACGCTGCTGCACTGTCACTGGCGACCACGCTGCTGTATTGTCACTGGCGACCTACTGCTGTCACGTCACTGGCCACCTACTGCTGTCACGTCATTAGCGACCCTGCTGCTGTCATGTCACTGGTGATCGCGCTACTTCCCTGTCATTGGCTCACACTTTACTGCCTTGTCACTGGCGACCCCGCTATTGTCCTGCCATTGGCGACCTCGCTACTTTTCTTTCACTGGCGACACTGCTGCTGGCCTCTCACTGGCGACCCTGCCACTGGTTACCCCGCTGCTGTCCTGTCACTGGCGACCCCACTACCCTGCTCAACTATCGGTGTAAAGTCGCCCGCCCATCTCCGAAACCACGACAGTATTTTGGAGCCAAATGGACTGTTGGCGACTCGCGTGCGCCTGATGGCACTGGGAAGGCCCTGGATCATCCTGCCCAGATTGCGACCGTCAACTGTAAACAACGTAATTACGCCATCTGGTGTGGCGGCCGGGCCGCAACGGGTACCTCGGCTTCCATGATACGGACTCCGCGGGTCGAAGGGTTCCGGGCTGATGTAGCGAACTAGAAGACAGTTGCACAGGGCCGTGTGTGTGATTTATCAGGTATCAAGGTATCATTTATGGTTAGGGATACAAACACGCATCATATATATATATATATATATATATATAATATATGAGTGAGGTAGCTGACCTGGGTTACATTGGATGTTACATGTTACGTAATACACGTATGCAGGCATGAATCATGACCTTCCGTATCTTTAGGGATTGTCAGTCTCTCAACTGTGGTCTCTCCGCCTACATCCACATCCGCCCGTCACGGGTGTGCAGTTGGTGGCCGCGAGTCCGGCCTACTTGGGACTCCACCACTCGGGACAATGTACCCGGCTTCAGACACGTGCCGACTAACTTCAGACACGTGTCGGGACAATGTCCCCGGCTCCCGACACGTGTCTGAAGTTGGTCGGCGCGAGTCTTGCTGACCCTGCTCCACCACTCGGGACAATGTGCCATGTCCCCGGCTCCCGACACGTGTCTGCAGTTGGTCGGGGCGAGTCTTGCTGACCCTGCTCCACCACTCGGGACAATGTACCATGTCCCCGGCTCCTGACACGTGTCTGAAGTTGGTCGGCGCGAGTCTTGCTGACCCTGCTCCACCACTCGGGACAATGTGCCATGTCCCCGGCTCCCGACACGTGTCTGCAGTTGGTCGGCGCGAGTCTTGCTGACCCTGCTCCACCACTCGGGACAATGTACCATGTCCCCGGCTCTCGACACGTGTCTGCAGTTGGTCGGCGCGAGTCTTGCTGACCCTGCTCCACCACTCGGGACAATGTACCATGTCCCCGGCTCTCGACACGTGTCTGCAGTTGGTCGGCGCGAGTCTTGCTGACCCTGCTTCACCACTCGGGACAATGTACCATGTCCCCGGCTCTCGACACGTGTCTGCAGTTGGTCGGCGCGAGTCTTGCTGACCATGCTTCACCACTCGGGACAATGTACCATGTCCCCGGCTCCCGACACGTGTCTGCAGTTGGTCGGCGCGAGTCTTGCTGACCCTGCTCCACCACTCGGGACAATGTACCATGTCCCCGGCTCCCGACACGTGTCTGGAGTTGGTCGGGGCGAGTCTTGCTGACCCTGCTCCGCCACTCGGGACAAATGTACCATGTCCCCGGCTCTCGACACGTGTCTGCAGTTGGTCGGCGCGAGTCTTGCTGACCCTGCTCCACCACTCGGGACAATGTGCCATGTCCCCGGCTCCCGACACGTGTCTGCAGTTGGTCGGCGCGAGCCTTGCTGACCCTGCTCCGCCACTCGGGACAAATGTACCATGTTTGCGGCTTTCGCCACGTGGCGCACCGGTGCTGAGTGTCGCTCGGCCGGCTGCCGGCGTACTCTGACATCCCAGAGTAGTGCGTGTGTGTGACATCCCAGAGTAGTGCGTGTGCGTGACAGCTCGTCAGTGCCGACCAGCCCGGCCGGCGGAGCGCTCCGCGGATCGATGGTTTTCAAGTCGGCTTGGCACGACCTTGGCCTGACCTTGGCCTTTGTCCACATTAGTGGCAGCCGCCGTGGTGTGGTGTTGACCACTTGGCGTAGAATTGTGTTACCGTCGGCACCGCTACATGGCTGGATTTGTGGCAGCCACCGTGGTGTGGTGTTGATCACTTGGTGTAGCAATTGTGTTACCGTCGGCACCGCTACATGGCTGGATTTGCACCCAGTAAATCCTGGATTGGGAAGGTGTGGCTATCAACTATGCCATCCGGAAAATATAGTTTTCACGACGAATAAGTCATATCAGATGTGTTTTTTTCTTCACTACATCAGATGTCATGCCGTGCATTGATTTGGGTTCGGATGCATAGCTTTATTTGTAATTGGGGAGCAATGCGAGTCGGGAGAAATGCTATGTTCATGTAGCATTTTTTAGAACCACATCATCTGATGCACCCTTAAGCCCACATAACAAATATAATTAAATTAAATTTCGTCAGATACAACATGGTCCCTTTCGACAACGATAACGTAATTGTAATTTTATAGGAATGGAAGACAGGGAAGAGAAATTTATGTTGTTGATGTATGTTGATAATTTTTGGAAGAGCAATCGTACAACACCAATACTTTTGGTAATAGGATGTAGCAAGCTTCATCGGTGCGTTGACCTCGATGACATTGTGTGACATCTCGTGCTGAGTCTTTTAACCTCTTACGTGGACGTCGATGATCTACTCGTGTGACCCCTTCCCTTGACTCCGATGATCCTACCTATGATACCAAAATACCCAATACCTTATGGTCAGCTCATTGTGAAACAGCACCGTTCAGCCTGCCAATGGGAACTCGAGGATGGGGCGGGGATGGCCGAGTGGTTAAGGTGTTGAACTGTGGGTACCAAAGGTCCCGGGTTCGACACTCGCACCGCACGGGACATTTCCCAATCCCGCGGAACACCGGCGAAACGGTGTGGGCGGCGCCGTGATCGTGCATAAAGTGCGTCTTGAACCACCCAACAAACAAACAAACAAGGGAACTAGAGGATGCTTTCCTTGTGAACGTAATGTTCCAGCCGGCATAACTTGAGCGCGGAACTGTGTTGATCCACCCTGCCCTGCGCTACGCCTGCTTCACCTCCCCGCCAGATCAGGTGACCGGTCCGGCACGTTCGCTGGGCGTGGTGTGACGTCACACACGTGTCCCGGCAGGTGCACCAACGGCAAGACTGTGAAGATCCCCGTGGTGGACAGCTACGTGATGGTGCGCCAGTGGTGTGACGTCACACACGTGTCCCGGCAGGTGCACCAACGGCAAGACTGTGAAGATCCCCGTGGTGGACAACTACGTGATGGTGCGCCAGCCGCGCTTCCTGCACATCGCCGTCAACGGCACCGACAACTTCTCCGACGACTACGAACAGCTCAAGACTGGCGTGCCCGTGTTCCCCGACATCAAGGTGCTGGCCGGTACCGACCAGCAGGAGATGCACGGTACGGCCGACCGGGGTGTGACGGGTGCGACTGATGTGACGGCTGACGGCCGACCGGTGTGTGACGGGTGTGACGGTTGACCAGGGTGTGACGGGTGTGACGGCTGAGGGCCGACCGGGGTGTGACGGGTGTGACGGCTGACGGCTGGCTGATGCACGATACGCCCGACCGGGGTGTGACGGGTGTGACGGATGTCTTGTTCGACATTTGACGGAATACTTCTGGCATGCCGTGGACGAGGTGTAGTATACGGCGGCCTCATGATTGACGGGTGACCTGTCGTGCGATATTTGACACCTGACTGGGAACGTTTGACGTGTGACATGTCGCGTTATGCGTATTAGGGATGTCACGTGATGTGCGACGTACGTGACGGTCGTTGCGAAATGTACGGCCTGTGGTATGTGGCCTACGATGTATGATATGCAGCAAGATGGCAGTCTTTGGAACATCACCTTTGGGAATTTTCGCATTAGCCCGGGGACGATCGACGTTGTATGGAATGACCCTAACCTCAATTGAGTTCTCCGTTGAGACTTGGCTTGCCCACGTCGACTCCGGACTCCTCCGTGGAGACCTGACTGTCCTCCATCCGCTTTATAGTCCTCCGTTCAGAACTGGCTGGCTCATATCCGCTCTGGAGATGTCCCGTGTACTACGCCACACCAGCCCAGCTGGCCGCTGGGTGTCTCGCTGGCCCTGCCCACTGGGGGCCGGCGTGCCATCATCCGTCGCGTTGGGTGTATTTTGTCGTCTGGCCGGTGCTGGAACGTCCTTTTGTTGGGTCGGTGTCGCGAGCACTGGCACAACCAAGGCGATCAGATGGGATGGTTGAGACCTCCAATAGCGACGTCTTGTGGCATTTTCCTGTTGATGTCCTACCTTCCGAAAGTCCTACGGAGCTACGTTAGCACTTGGTGTAGTTCTTCATGCTGGCCCCTCTGGCCATGCAATCGACGCACCTTGAACACCAAACAGCCCCCGCCACCACCATGGTTCTCTGCATTCAAAGATGTTAGTCACGTCACTTACCGCGCTTTCCGAGTTTGCCACAATTGTAAGTAGTTGCTCAATTTGAAAAGTGAGGCCTCATCTACGGTAGGCGCTGTCTTCGAATTGTCTTATCATTGAACGACACAACTCTCATTAGCATTTACTTTGACTCTCCTCCGAACACTAACTTTCAGTCTGTCTCATCTACCAACACTCTCGTACGGTAGGGCCATGCCTCGTCCAGTCGCGGACCACATTGTCAGCTATTTTCCTGAAATCTTCGCGCAATTTAGTTAGCTTGTCACGCAGAAGCGGCACGCGATATAACCGAATTGTCGACTGAAGTCATGACGGTATTTGGGGCGTGTGTCCCGACATGGCGCCACGATACCGTGGACAGTATCTGGGGCGTGTCTCCCGACATCACGCCACGATACCGTGGACAGTACCTGGGGCGTGTCTCCCGACATCACGCCACGATACCGTGGACAGTACCTGGGGCGTGTCTCCCGACATCACGCCACGATACCGTGGACAGTATCTGGGGCGTGTCTCCCGACATGACGCCACGATACCGTGGACAGTATTTGGGGCGTGTCTCCCGACATGGCGCCACGATACCGTGGACAGTATTTGGGGCGTGTCTCCCGACATCACGCCACGATACCGTGGACAGTATTTGGGGCGTGTCTCCCGACATCACGCCACGATACCGTGGACAGTATTTGGGGCGTGTCTCCCGACATCACGCCACGATACCGTGGACAGTATCTGGGGCGTGTCTCCGGATATCACGCCACGATACCGTGGACAGTATTTGGGGTGTGTCTCCCGACATGGCGCCACGATACCGTGGACAGTATTTGGGGCGTGTCTCCCGACATCACGCCACGATACCGTGGACAGTATCTGGGGCGTGTCTCCGGACATCACGCCACGATACCGTGGACAGTATTTGGGGCGTGTCTCCCGACATGACGCCACGATACCGTGGACAGTATTTGGGGTGTGTCTCCCGACATGACGCCACGATACCGTGGACAGTATTTGGGGCGTGTCTCCCGACATGACGCCACGATACCGTGGACAGTATTTGGGGTGTGTCTCCCGACATCACGCCACGATACCGTGGACAGTATTTGGGGTGTGTCTCCCGACATGACGCCACGATACCGTGGACAGTATTTGGGGCGTGTCTCCCGACATGACGCCACGATACCGTGGACAGTATTTGGGGCGTGTCTCCCGACATCACGCCACGATACCGTGGACAGTATTTGGGGTGTGTCTCCCGACATGACGCCACGATACCGTGGACAGTATTTGGGGCGTGTCTCCCGACATGACGCCACGATACCGTGGACAGTATTTGGGGCGTGTCTCCCGACATGACGCCACGATACCGTGGGCGTGGACAGTATTTGGGGCGTGTCTCCCGACATCACGCCACGATACCGTGGACAGTATTTGGGGCGTGTCTCCCGACATGACGCCACGATACCGTGGACAGTATTTGGGGCGTGTCTCCCGACATCACGCCACGATGCTGTGGACAGTATTTGGGGCGTGTCTCCCGACATCACGCCACGATACCGTGGGCGTGGACAGTATCTGGGGCGTGTCTCCCGACATGACGCCACGATGCTGTGGTCGTGCCGCCGGGAGCCCTGGCGCTATATCATGGACCAGCAGCAGGTGCGTCATCGAACATAAATGCCAATATCGTGGCGGCTGTCGCGCCTGACACCCGCCCCCTGAATGTAATTACCTCCCGCTGATAAATTCCCGGCAGCTGGGTTGCGACCTTTGACACGCCATCGTGTTGGCGTGTCAGACGACACGTCGACGTGCCAGCGCACCAGAATATCGGTGCTGCGCCGGCTGACGTTGACACGACCTACGCACCCGGGGCTGCGTGCCGGCCTCGCTGCCCGCATTCAGTTGAGCCCTTTGAAGTCGGCTTGTATGGTATTTCTCATTTAGTCGGTGCGTTATAAAACAGGGTTCTGTCAGAAATAGTGGAATGCATATATGAATAGTAGGCATTCGTGCCGCTAGAATTACGCGGTGGCTCACGTGAATTCCAATGGATATGCGCACTAGCGACATATTTAGGTTCAAGTACGGACGAATGTACGATCTTTGTACATCATTTATATTTGTTTCATAAACATAGAGCTGGTGGTTTATTCAGCGGCTTATGCATTCCACCTGACATATGACGCAGGTGGTGCCCATATCCGCCCTGCGTACCTCGACTCTGTGCATTTGTGTTCCTCACGATGTGTACCAATGTGACGAGTAAACTACCAGACTGGTAGTGTGACGAGTAAGCTACCAGACTGGTAGAACAGAAGGCCATTGTCGGAGCAGGCTCAGGTCAGATGACAGCTGACCGGAGAGGACTACCTCGGGCGGTGCGACTGCCTCAGGCCCATCCCGGCTGGCAAATGGCGCTTACAGTCGGCTTGGTTCAAAGACCTAAGGAACCGGATCTGCCGTAAAGTAGAACAGCTTGTTTGTATGTATAGTTGAGGTCTGGAAACGACCTGAGTTGGACAGGCAGCCTGATTTTCAGAAGCTCCAAAGGAAAGCTAAGGCGATGGAAGTGTCCGCGTCAGGCTTCAGGCGGTTCAGGCTTCAGGCGGTTCAGGCTTCAGGCGGTTCAGGCTTCAGGCGGTTCAGAGACCCTTGGAGTGCCACGCCCACGGCATGCGTTGACCTTTACCGCTAAAAGACCCTTACAGCTCCGCTACCGATGGCTTAGTACACTGACAGTGCCGCACCTTCAGCTGGTGTTGACCTCTGCCCCTCTGCTGACTGCTCAGAATCCCCCGACAGTACCACACCCTCAGCTCGTGTTCACCTCTGCCCCGCTACTGAGGGTTCAGGGTCCCCCGACAGTACCCACCCTCAGCTCGTATTCACCTCTGCCCCGCTACTGACGGTTCAGGGTCCCCCGACAGTACCACACCCTCAGCTCGTGTTCACCTCTGCCCCGCTACTGACGGTTCAGGGTCCCCCGACAGTACCCACCCTCAGCTCGTGTTGACCTCTGCCCCGCCACTGATGGTTCAGGGTCCCCCGACAGTACCACACCCTCAGCTCGTATTTACCTTTGCCCCACTACGGACTGTCCAGGAACCCCCGATAGTGTTGTTACCACTATCGGGGACCCTCAGTGTTTACCTCTACCCCACTACTGTCGGTTCAGAGATGTCCTATGGTGCTTCCTTGGGTGTTGCCTTCTGCCCTGTTACTGACGACTCAGTACTCTGAGAGTATCCTTAGCTCGTGTTAACCTATGGTCGGCTGCTCTACAGTCGGACGTCCGACCAGCCACAAGCTGGACAAGTGCACTGTCACTGTGTATCCGCCGCTCAACCCGGAACACGAAGCGCTCACCTATAACCAGCGGCTGCTGGAGGACCTGAAGCTGCGGGCCAAGCTCAGCAAGGATGGACTTGTTGTTTACGGGCCCGGGCAGCCGCAGAAGTACCAGGAGGTAGGTGGGGTTGTCTGAGAACCCCTGAAACCCCGCAAGTATACGGTAATGTGATATTGGGAGTCGCAGCAGAGCCTCAGACTGGCAATGTAATCCGAGCTCCCATACATCACCGGACGTAGAGGGAAGTAATGAACTGGAACACCCTCGTCAGTGTTCGAATCCAGGTATTTTGCCAGCTGGTTGATGTCTAGGAACATGTAGTTGGTCTTAACAGCCATGGCGACACCTGAAGCTAGGCTGCACATGCAAAGGGAAAGGACGACGCCCGACTCAAATAGAAAACTGTACCAATATTCCCCACGATCATGAGATGGCGACGGAGATGTAGATGGTTGACACTTTGCCACTGTTGGTGACCCAATTCGGCTCCACGTGCAGTTTGCCGCGCTGCGATGGCCTGATCAGTTCTCATCATGTGGAGATGGCCGGTGATACAGCTGACGCCGTGTCGCCCCCAGGCGCTCCGATGTGTCCAGTACACCAACCGCAAGCCGGCCTACTACCTGAACCGCGCCTTCAAGCTGCTCTGCTCCAGCATGAGCCAGCGCTTCATCAGCAACGAGTACGTGCAGACGCTGACCGTGATCCACCCGGCCCACCGCGCGGAGCCGCCCAAGCGGCAGGCGACCGACGCGCCGCCGCTGGCCGCCCGTCCCGAGCCCCAGCCGGAGCAGGCGCTGCCGGCGGCCGCAGCCCACGTGCAGGACGCCCGCCACCACGTGCAGCTCAAGTCGTGGACGTCCGGACACCAGCTGCACTCGGCCGGAGCCAGTGAGTGGTGACCTCGGCGGCGGGGGTGTTGTTGTGTGGTGACCTCGACGGTGGGTGGTGATCTCGGCGGCGGGGGTGTTGTTGGGTTGTGACCTCGGCGGTGGGGGTGTTGTTGGGTGGTGACATCGGCGGCGGGGGTGTTGTTGGGTGGTGACCTCGGCGGTGGGGGTGTTGTTGGGTGGTGACCTCGGCGGCGGAGGTGTTGTTAGGTGGTGACCTCGGTGGTGGGGGTGTTGTTGGGTGGTGACCTCGGCGGCGGAGGTGTTGTTAGGTGGTGACCTCGGCGGCGGGGGTGTTGTTGGGTGGTGACCTCGGCGGCGGAGGTGCTGTTGGGTTGTGACCTCGGTGGTGGGGGTGTTGCTGGGTGGTGACCTCGGTGGTGGGGGTGTTGTTGGGTGGTGACCTCGGCGGCGGGGGTGTTGTTGGGTGGTGACCTCGGCGGCGAGGGTGTTGTTGGGTGGTGATCTCAGCGGCAGAAGAGGGGTGGGCTGTTGGGTGGTGATGTAGGGGGTGGGTTTTTGGGTGGTGACCTGAGCGGCGGAATGTGGTGGGTTCTTGGGTGGTGAGCTCATCGGCAGAAAATGGGTGGATTATTGGGTGTGTGACCTCAGGGGTGGGGTTTTAAGTGATGACCTCACCGGCAGAAAAGGGGTGGGCTATTGAGTCGTGACATTAGTCGCTGCGAGAGGCACGACTTGGGTGGGGTAGCAGTGGTTTGAAAATATTGGGTGCAGTTGGTGGAGAGACGGGAGCGCTGTGGTTGCGAAGTAGAAGTGGAAGGTTACGAAGTTGAAGTGGAAGGTTACGAAGTTGAAGCGAAAGATTCAGCCATAAGGATAAGAATTCAGCTGATCGAATAGTTAAGCGTTGCAGACGATGGGGGCGATGGGACGCCGCCAACATGACCCCATCAATGCATTTAATTGCACCAGTCAGCTTCATCGCCTGCACACGCCGCCTTGTCTGCAGACACGTCAGCTTGACACCGGCCGACATTCATCCGCCTGGGACGACGCGTCTGACCTGGCGTGTGACCTGACCCTGTCCTGCCGCAGGTCACGCCGTGACTATCATCATCGTGGTGTGCATCGGCTTCCTGGTGTCGATGATCGTGCTGGGCGTGATCCGCATCCGCGCCGCCCACCGCCGCCACCAGGAGGACACCGCCGACTCCGAGATGGCCTGGGACGACAGCGCCCTCAACATCACCGTCAACCCCATGGAGCAGGTACGGCGGCCTCAGCATCACCGTCAACCCCATTGAGCAGGTACGGCGGCCTCAGCATCACCGTCAACCCCATGGAGCAGGTACGGCGGCCTCAGCATCACCGTCAACCCCATGGAGCAGGTACGGCGCCCTCAACATCACCGTCAACCCCATGGAGCAGGTACGGCGGCCTCAACATCACAGTCAACCCCATGGAGCAGGTACGACGGCCTCAGCATCACAGTCAACCCCATGGAGCAGGTACGACGGCCTCATCATCACAGTCAACCCCATGAAGCAGGTACGGCAGGCTCAGCATTACTGTTAACCCCATGCAGCAGGTACGACGGCCTCAGTATCGCTGTCAACCTCATGAAGCAAGCAAGGCGGTGGAAACATCATCGTCGGCCCGTGAATAAAAGTATGCGAGGAACTTGGGCCTTGGAGGTGGTGATCTGATCAGATCTGATGAGGTGACCTGATGCTCTGTGCATGGGTGGGCAGAGGGGGACACTTGGCAGTGATGCTCTAGGAATGGACAGGTCATGCAGAGACTGACTGAGTAAACCACCGGTTGAGGTAGTGCTCCTCATCTAGCGATGTTTGTGGCGCGAAGTCCACTAATCCAGTAAGTGATGTGCTTGCCTGGATGAACAATATGCGGTTCTCGGAAGTCTATCCTTCAACTGGCAGCAGAATGACTTATGCACTAGCTGCGATCTTATAAAGCTCCTACATATACCTGGACAGGATATGACAACGAGCTTCCACATTCATGGCATTGCTGGCACTACCGTAAGCATATGCAACTATACTTCAGTTAGGCTCTGGCTGTCTCATTAAAGCCGACGGACCGGGAAGGAAAGTTACACGCAGCCTGCCACTCTGAGCACCGGAGTTTGGAGAGTAATTTACGGAGCTGCGACCTTGCCTGTCGGCACACAGTCGGGCACCGTCACCGCTATTACGGTCGGAATGCGAGACCTGCCGATCGCATCGCTGCTCCGTGCCCCGCTGACCCGCTCCCCTGCTCGGCAGGACTCGTCGGCCGGCGGCGGCGGCGAGCAGACGACCGTCGACGACTGCTCGGACGACGGCAGCGACTTCGACAGCTCGGACGGCGACGACGACGACGAGGAGGACGCGCCGCCGCCGCCCGGCGTGCGCAAACAGCTCGAGTGGGACAACAGTCTGGCGATCTGAGCGGGCGGGCGCCGCCCGATCGTCTGCCCGCAGTGCGCGGCACCGACTGCCGGCCGACGGACAAGTGCCATACCGTAGCGTAGCGCGGCCGCCGCCGGCCGGCGTCGGCGGACGCGGCGCGCGGACGCCGACCCGGCGGCGCGCACACGCCGCCGGCGCGGACCGGGGGCGCTCTAACCCACTTCCGGTCCGCCCGCGTCGGCTCTCGGGCGCCGGCGCACCCGCCCGTCTCGGCAATAACGCGAAAGGCAAGTGCCGCGCGCGCACTCGGAGGCGGCTTCCCTTACTCGGAGCTCGAGATCGGCTCGGCTCGGGCGGCCGCCGACCGCACGTGACGATCGCGGCGCACCCTGGCGGTGGAGGCGCGCCTCGGCGCCGACGGCGCGTGCCGGGCGGATCTCGAGGGCGGACTGGGTGTGTGTCGTTGCGAGCTTCTGCGTCGGCCGACGCGCGCGCCGGCTGGTGTGCGCGGAGCTGTCCGCCCGGCGCGCGTGCCTGGGCCGGCCGTCGGCGTCGGAGCCCCGCCGGAGCCCCGCCGGAGCCCCGCCGGAGCCCCGCCGGAGCCCCGCCGCTTGGCAGTCGGTCAGGCGCGAGCGGGTCCGACCAGAGCGGACCAGCCTGATGCCGGGCTGGACAGTCTGGCGCGGACTGGACTGTCAGACGTCGGCCGGGCAGGCTAGAGGTGGACTGAGCGTCCCATTGTGGACTGGACGAGCCGGCATCAGACTGCTTGTCTGTTCTGGGCTGCTGTGTGAGCGGCTTGCGTTTGGCGGTCGGCTCGTTTGGCGGTCGGCTCGCCGTGGACTGGATGGGCGGGCGGTGAAGAGACGACCGGCCGCCGCTCGATCGATGTGTGTGCCCATAAGCAGCCGTGAAGGTATCACGCCGCGACTGTGTTGGCGGTTAGGTGTTCGCTGCGCGCAACCGGCGCACGCCGTTCACACATATCTTGCGGCACCGTTGCGGCCGCAGGCGGGCACAGATGGCAGCACGATCGCTCGGTGTTGAGCCGGGCGGCCGGAGAGGCCGCCGCGCGGGCGCACTGTAGTGTAGGACGAGCGACGCTGACAGCCCCGTTGGTGCTCGGCCAACAGGTCACGGCGCCAGCACCAACATATCACGTTGGCGACGTCACTGTTCAGCGCCCCGATGACGTCACTGATCACTGATGACGTCATCGCGGCACAAGGCCGGCTGCGGCGATGTCTTGGTGTTTGTCCGATTAACATTCCATCTTGCATCACATTAATAGTGTGCTCTGTTCCGAGTCATGTGCGCCGGCTACCGGCCACAGCGTCCGGGCCACGTGACCCGTGACCGTGACGTCACTGGCGCACTGGTCGCCGTGCGGGGTGTGTTTTGTTCAGGTGGAAATATACAGTGGTATCTTATTCCTTCAGAGCTGTCGCACCGATAGGTTTAGAAACTGTGAATGCAGAGTCTTTTTGTAATGTAGATCACCAATAAATTCTCTCACGACTACGAAACGGTTTTCAAATATCCTACTTGTGTATGGACTGCCGTATTGCGGAATAGTCAGCATGAAAATAATGGCACCGAACGGTTTTTTACCGTATTTTAGCTTGCATTTGCATTCGGAGCTTGACAGTATATTTCCATGTTTTGGACACATTGCATTGTGATCAACATGGGCGCTAAATGATCACAATTTCTGGTCGAGGCGCCCTAAAACACAAATATCCAACCAACCAGAGTGATCAACCGAAGTCATACCTAGAAACCAAAAGATCCGCTTATCCTTCTCCCTGGTCCAGTGTTTGATGCTGAAAGAGCTCTTCCCGTTAGCTAGTCGGTTCCACAGTTTCTAATAACAAACAGTGCGACCTCTCCCATCACTCCAATCATTTAGCGTACATCATTTATAGCTGCGTGGTATGCGCTCCGTTATTCTGAAGAAGACCGGTGTACTTCATGCTCCATGGACCGACACGATCGGGCCTACGTACAACGTACTGCTGTCGTGAACTTGTGCTTCCCCTAATTTTCCTTCTTTTCGCAATGGATTATATGATTATTACCCTTGCAGAGCCAGGGGTCAGTTTGAACCGCCTGATGTTTTTATAGGTGACAACTGAACCATTCAAGGTATCGCTTTAAAATTCGGCATACCTTCGGACGATAAACAAGCACATAGTTTCAAGATGAAGTTCTAGTCTGTTGAAGTTCCGTAGCTGGGCGGGTCAGTCGGTTCGGACCTCGTCTCAATGCGATTTCTAGATGTACATTAAACGATTGTTTACGAGCAGGGATATAGTGAAAAGTGAAACATGAGTGTCAAATGATGGATCAGAAATGCCAAAATTCAAAATTGTGACCTCAGATCGGGTCACTGCATTAAACTGAGATATCAACTACAGCAATATGGTGTATTGCTTTTAACTAGTACCTACGTTTGCATAAACATGACATAAATGATGGAAAGTGATGTCCCCTAATAGTGTTCAAAGTTTAAAGTCCATATCAGATCAGATCACCGAGACATGATGATGACATGACGTATCGAGGGTGAACGTATCCGAGTCTATACTAGTCTCTAGTCTAGTCTAGTCTAGTCTAGTTTTGTCTAGTTTAGATTAGTCTAGTGGAAGCCGGACACCAGATGAATGTGTTGGCCGGAATGTAAGCTGGTCCTTTGACTCCGGCCAGTGAGCTCACCTGTACGCACGGCTGACGTTGCGGTCCGAGTGGGATTATGCTGTCCTCAATGCACAGAGGTTTTTCCTCAAAGTCCAATTTTGCTGCGAACTCGGTCAGCAAATCGTTTCCCAGCATGCATTGCTGCTTCAATTCCTCCACGATTTAGAACGATTTAGATTTAGGTATTCCAAATTTGCTCATCTCGACCATGAAAGTTCCGACTCCGAGACTCGGGATGCTTTTCTCAGCAATTGTGTCAAATAAATCATTAGAAATCAGTGCGATGTCTGCTCCGGTATCGGCAAGCATGTGAGCTTCCCGATTTTCGATACGGAGCTAGCATATGGGTGTATTGGGCTTGACGCGAATTTGTTGACGAAAGCTTTTTCTTCTTACCTTTTTTTGTCCGCCTTTCTTTTCCCTAACTCTTCTCCTCTCCCTTGTCTTATTCTCATCCGTCCGTAAGTTCATGCCTCCATCTTGTTACTCATTCGCGATGAAGCCACTTAGCATTCCGACGGCTTACCTTATTAATTGGGAGTGACACTGGCGGCGCACATATCTCAGTTTCCTCCAGCCTATGCAAATAGGTGTCCCGTCAGGAATCCATTGATAGTTGGGACGGAGATGAGATCTCCTAGGGTATGGACCTGGTGGACGCAACTGAGGGACTGCGTTAGTGGTGTTTGAGTTATAGGATCGTGGTGGCCTATAATACCGGGAGTACGATCGATGGATGGCCCTTGGTCCTCGCTGCAATTGTCTGTCGGGTTTTGAATTGTATGGTTTTTGTGCTGCCAGTTTTTATACTGTTTGTCCCAACTCTAGTATAAGTTTCTCCAGAGATTGTCCTACCAATCATTTCCTGCCTCCGGTCGAACCGCATCTACTTACATCGGTTCGTCCTCTTTCCTGGGCACGCCTCTGCACAATTCAATTGTCCTGTCAATTTGTTGCTCCTGCGCTGCAAATTGTATTGCTTCCTGTGGACTTCCGAACTGTATTCTGCATAATTTGTTTGCTAGCTGATTGCTTTGCAGTCCTTTGTTAAACACGTCTGTCGAAATGTTGCGTGTGGCAGGGTTTTCCACGTCTGGACATGCCTCCCTGCCAGAGCGAGTAGCCTCTCACCCAACTTTCGCAATAGTTCACCTCTATGCTGCTTCAATTTTCGCAGTCCTTCCTGGGAACATTTTTTGCCTGAAAGATCAGAACACTTGTCCTTCATCAGATGCTTAACTTCTGCCCACGTCACGCTCCGCTGATGCGAAAATAGGCGCTGGATATATTCAATTGCTGGTCCAGTAAGCGTTTTGATGCTGATTATTTCCATTTGTTCGTTGCCCTTTGTGAATTTGATGTATTCCATTTGTTTGAGCCATTCGGAAAGTTTGATGAGACTGTCACCCGATAATGGTTTTATATGTTGGCTGAATCCTTAGGCTCGCATTGTTGGCTGAATCCTTAGGCTCGCATTTGGAGCCTTATTTTGTTAAAGCTTTCAGTAAGTCTGTCGATTGAAATTTCAGTCATTTTAATTTTCAGTTATTTGCACTGAGAGATTATACTTCACAAATTGTAGGGAGAAGTCAAATGTTTCAACATTGCGCGTAAAGAAAATATACGACCTTCAATATACCAGGAGGTGCTGAGTTGATATCAAAAGTAACGATAAAGGTTATATTTTATTACTCAACGTTTCGGCCAGAGGCTATCGTCAGGAGTAACAATGGCCCCGGGCCGAAACGTTGAGTAATAAAATATAACCTTTATCGTTACTTTTGATATCAACTCAGCACCTCCTGGTATATTGAAGGTCGTATATTTTCTTTACACGCAATGTCTAAAACCCAGGTGCATCTAAGAGCCATTCTTCGTTGTATTAAACAAATGTTTCAATTTCATTTCAGCGTCTAATCGTTGATTAACACACAGTAAATAGCAAACACAGCGATATTGTACGATTTTACGTTAGAGCCCAAACGGTGGTCAAAATCAGGGACAGGCAGACTGGCAGACTGACTGCCCTATGCAGGTAAGGGGCCATCTTCAGATGTTTGCCCCTGGACCAAATCCTGCCTCAGGCACTGAGGAAGTCACGCTCAGATACCGGCGACTAGCCTTCATGAACGCGTCGTGCCATAACGTATTTCAACATAATCTAGTACAACTTTGAGTTCCAAGAAGATGCAAGAGGGAAGACTATTCATCCATGCTTTATTCATACGTAATGTATTATGTTAGAATTACATGTCACTTAGCAGCTAGTGCAGAGTACACTGTTTCACGCTTGTGAAAAAACGCCTCAAATCAACCAGGTGTTCCACGCTTTCAAAATGATTATACCTAACATGATTATTGTGTAAATGATCGCTACAACTATCGCTACGTATGGGTTTCTTCATTGTAAGACTACACTGGTTTTAACCTGTTGAGCTCTGTGACTAAAATTATCTTTAAAATTAAATAACTGTGGCCCGCATGGGACCCAGGTCTAACGTTTCGTGCGAAGTGACTTTGCACAGTGCTTTAAAGCTCCAACTTCAGGAAAATCAAAAGTGGTCAGTTCAAAAAGTTCTGGTATCGATATACTGGTATCTGGTAAAATCAATTTGACATGTAATGGCCGTTGAGTAAAAACGCACACCATGATGAATTGCAAATAGGTGCGGAAGGTTATAACATTGACAAATTATGGTGCTGGGTAGTGTGTCCCCTATTTGTTCTCGATTGCGCTATCAGTATCATCTAGAGTGATTTTATAACTTCAATGTCATTTCTGCAACTGACGGAGGCGCAAGCAGGCCCGGGTTTTTTTAAAACAACGCAAGTGGCTCTTAGGCTCCTGGGTTTTAGACATGCGTTTAAGAAATTCTGCCAAAACATATTAGCTTGTACTATTTTCCTCTCCATCCCGAAGCAACCGGTTTATTTTCACAGTCAGCAGTATGCTTTTACCCATAATGCAATGTTCGATTGAACACAATGATAAGCTAATGATCACCATCGGAAACATCATCACAACTTTTCCACACGTCTAGACTTCATCGGGTTCCATGATAATCGCAATTTAACCTAACAACGCCTGTGTCTGCAACACCAATCAGAACCATAAATTCCCAATTAAGTCATGCCTGAACCGTGATTGTGTGCAATAGTACAGAAGGTGTGTGTACACTGTGTACTTTCAGCAGTCGTCATACACTCCTTTTGTGTGGTCCACCTCTATGCCAATCATCTGCCACGTCACCTCTCCGTCACGACAGATTCAAAATGGCCTCTGAGCAAAGCTATGGGCAGTTGAATCCACCTCGGAGCTATGCAGTCACCTAGGTAGGACAGACTTCCGCCATACAGTCATTCAGGTAGGAGAGACTTCCGCCATATAATCATCCAGGTAGGAGAGACTTCCGCCATACAGTCAGCCAGGTAGGAGAGACTTCTGCCATACAGTCATCGAGTTAGGAGAGTCCTCCGTCACACAGTCGCCTAAGTAAGATCCCCTCGCCGTACAGTCTCCGAGACAGGAGACCCCCATCATGCAGCCGCTTAGGCAGGAGAACCCTCCGCCACCGGCTGGCTGGCGCAAGCGGTGCACGTGATGTCGCCGGCGATGTCGATGAAGCCGAGACCGACCAGCGAGGCGTTGCAGCCTGCGCAGGTGAAGCACTCGTTGTGCCAGCACCGGTCGCGATAGGCGCTGTACTTGGTGCCGCGCACCGTCGGTATGGGTCGGTGGCAGCTCGCGCACCTCTTGGCGAACAGCTCGCGGTAGCAGTCGCCGCAGTACGGCCGCTCGTTGTGGCTGCGGAACTTCTGGCCGGCCAGACCCGTCTCGCAGTGGGCGCATCGGAAGCACTCGCGGTGCCAGGTGTCGCCCTGGTAGGTCACGCCCAGACTGGTGATGGTGTCGCGACACTGGCTGCAGCGCGCCGAGTACGTCTCCTCGTAGCAGCGCGAGCAGTACAGTCGGCCCTCCTTGGGCAGGAACGTGCGCTTGCCGAGCGGCTGGCGACACGTGCAGCAGACGAAGCACTGCTCGTGCCACCGCGACAGCTCGTACTCCATGTACATGGTGTCGGCGATCTGCTTGCCACAGCCGTCGCACACGACCGCCTCCGGCTCGGCGACACACCCGGCGCAGAGGAGACGACCGTCGCGCACGGCGAACTGGCGCCCCTCCAGCGGCGCGGCACACGTGGCGCACGCGAAGCAGTCGGCGTGCCAGTGCTGCTGGCCGTAGCTGAGCTCGCGGTCCGTCAGCGCGATGGACTGGCCGCACCGGGAGCAGGAGTGCGTAGACGCCGTCCTGTAGCAGTCGAGGCAGTAGGGCACGCGGTCTCTGAGTGCGAACGGGGTGTCGGCGAGCGACGCCTGGCACAGCCGACACGTCAGGTGGTGGCGGTGCCAGGCGAGGCCCTGCGCGCGCCAGTAGCAGCCGCTGAAGATGAGCTCGTCACAGGCGGAGCACCGGTCGTGCAGCTGGTCGCCGTGGTGTCGCACGCACAGCAGGCGGCCGTGGCGCGTGCCGAAGATCAGGTCGGCCAGCGGGTCGCCACAGGTGGCGCAAGTGAAGCAGGTGACGTGCCAGACGGTCTCGGGCAGCGGGGCGGCTGTGACGACCAGCTGGCCGGCCGGTACGCTTCCGCCGCAACGGCGGCAGTCGACGGCAGTCGACAGACGTCCAACGCACCCCTCGCCCAGCGAGACGGTGCTTCTGGCGGCGACGAACTGCTGGTAGCGGGGCAGGTCGGCGGTCGCCAGGTGGCGGCACCGCTCGGCCGCCAGGTCGGCCGCCGGCAGCTGGCGCACCAGCCGCAACTGGCGCCGCCGCGCGCCGGCCGAGTGCAGCGGCGGCGCCAGCTCTGCCGGCACGAGCGCCACGTACTCGGCCACGTCGCCGTCGGCCAAGCCAGCCGGCAGCCACGCCAGGCCGGCGCGCAGCGCGCGCTGCCCGTCCGCACCGCCCGTCAGGCCGAGTTGGTCGCGCAGCGCCGGCCACCCGGCCAGCCAGGCGTCCGCCTCGTCTGCGGCCGGCGGCGGCGACTCGGCCACCGGCGACAGTGTGGTCGGCACCATGTCGTAGATGGGCTCGGCAGGCGGCCCGCGCCGCGCGCCGGCCGACCACGTGCCCGGCGTGCCGGCCGACTCTGGGTCTCGAGCGTGCTCCGCCGGCAGGCTGGCCGGTCGGACCGCAGGACTGCCGGCCGGCGGTGGTGCCGACTCGCCCGCCGACGCGGAGCCCACGTCGGACGCGGACGCGGCCACCGCTCCCGAGGCAGGAACCGCTGTGGGAGGCGTGCTGAGCGCTTCTGCCGCCTCGGCATCGGACTGCTGTGTTTTGCTCTCCCTTCGCCGGAACCCGTAGTGTCGTGCTGGCAGAGACACTATGCTCTTCCGCTTCTTTTTTCTCTCACTTTTCGCTGTGGCGCCGCCGTAGCTACCTGTCCGCCGTATCACGGCCGGGGAGTTTAGGGAGTTGCCATCAACAGCGTTGACGTCTGTCGTCTTGCCTGGCTCCTCCGGGATTTGTTCGGTGCTGTCACGGCCCTTTGTCATCGGCTGGAGAGTTGCGTCACCGTCTGGACTACTGGCCGCCTCCATTGTGACAGGCTGAGGATGTTTCCCGGTCAGAGGCTGTTGGCGGTAAGTGTGAAGTGCTCAGAAGTTATCGCACCGCACACCGTCCAACAAACATCCACAGAAAATGATGCTCCTGTCCCTCGTCTTCCACGCAGATTGAAGTCAGTAACTCACTGGATCTCTCACAGGAAGCAGCGGTAGCTTTTCTGTCCAGCCCTCCGCAGAGCGCACCAGTCTATACCGCCACTCACAGATGGCAGCAGTATCTCCCTTCCGCAGGTCTTCCTCAGACGATGGCGGTCAACAGTCAACTTGTCCAGCACCACTGGTCCACTCGCCGGTCTCACAGTGACCGACCGCCACTGGCCCATCCAGAGCAACACCAGGTGGTCCGGCGAGGCCAGCGGCAGTCTGCGCACCTCCTCGGGGTCTCCGCCACGCGACCGGCTCACCCGTCACTGTCGGAAGGCGGCAGTCCGCGCACCTCCTCGGGTCTCCGCCACGAGACCGGCTCACCCGTCACTGTCGGAAGACGGCAGTCTGCGCACCTCCTCGGGGTCTCCGCCACGAGACCGGCTCACCCGTCACTGTCGGAAGACGGCAGTCTGCGCACCTCCTCGGGGTCTCCGCCACGAGACCGGCTCACCCGTCACTGTCGGAAGACGGCAGTCTGCGCACCTCCTCGGGGTCTCCGCCACGAGACCGGCTCACCCGTCACTGTCGAGAAGGCGGCAGTCCGCGCACCTCCTCGGGGTCTCCGCCACGAGACCGGCTCACCCGTCACTGTCGGAAGACGGCAGTCTGCGCACCTCCTCGGGGTCTCCGCCACGAGACCGGCTCACCCGTCACTGTCGGAAGACGGCAGTCTGCGCACCTCCTCGGGGTCTCCGCCACGAGACCGGCTCACCCGTCACTGTCGGAAGACGGCAGTCTGCGCACCTTCTCGGGGTCTCCGCCACGAGACCGGCTCACCCGTCACTGTCGGAAGACGGCAGTCTGCGCACCTCCCATGCTGCGATAGCGGGTGACAACGCGCCGCCGCGATAGGCGCCGCCTCGTGTACTATCGAAGGTGAACCAAGTCGGGACGGTTGGCGGGCCAGATTAGACCGATAGCGAGGTGTCGGGAGAGGGGGACGCACACGTCTCACACCGCCCGGGACTAACACAGCACCAGCACTGACTGAGACAGGCAGCCACCTCCTCCACATCACAGCACCGGCACTGACTGAGACAGGCAGCCACCTCCTCCACATCACAGCACCGGCACTGACTGAGACAGGCAGCCACCTCCTCCACATCACAGCACCGGCACTGACTGAGACAGGCAGCCACCTCCTCCACATCACAGCACCGGCACTGACTGAGACAGGCAGCCACCTCCTCCACATCACAGCACCGGCACTGACTGAGACAGGCAGCCACCTCCTCCACATCACAGCACCGGCACTGACTGAGACAGGCAGCCACATCCTCCACATCACAGGTGAAGAGGTGTGACTCCGCCCCCACCAGTCAGTGGTCAGCGGAGGAGTCTTCCATCCCGGCGGATTTACCCTCGATGACGAAGGAGCTTGGCCTGGGACATAGGCTACTCAGACGGCCGTCCGAGACCCGGATTGGTGACTGAATATGATGACTGGCGCGGAGAAGGGTCGAAACCGGGGAGCTCTCGAGGACTGCCAGCCACTGAGCGTCAGCGGGACGTGCTGGACGCCGTGCGTTTAGGGACGCCAGTGGGGCACCACTGACGATCTCCCACACAACACCGACCTAGTGGCGCGAATGCTGCAGGCGGTTTACTTCAGTGATGAGTCTGATGGACGGTGGTGCGTCGGTGTCCGGTGTTGCGGTCAGGCTGAGGTTCAAAGGCGAGTTCGATGCCCTGCGGATATTCAATGATTGCATTTTACAGAGGGTTGGATCCCTCTCAAGTTTGGCGCTCTTCTATGTTCCAAAGCTCATTGTGTACCATTTTATTACGGCATACGAACATCAACATGACAAATCGTCACATTCCATGCAAACAAAGATACTGCACGCTAAGATTTTTTAATGGAATTCCAGCAATCACAGCCTTGCTGGATGTGGCAGGTCTACAGATGAGGATGTGTTATGCCAACAAGCTGAGAAGAAGGCAGGTAGGCCTACAGGCATGATATTCTGGTGCACTAATTATGCCAATTTATGACGCGATGTCGGGAGCGAATATAAGCCAGCATCCAAGCAAATTGGCTATCCTAGCTTACGAAGCACACACACGCACACACATACACAAGAGAGTCATAAATTTGATGCATGAAAACTGCAGCAGTCATTTGAACAAATATGAAAGTCATTCAAAAGAATGGTTTTGTAAGCTTAAGTTCGGTGCATGACAAAATAAACAGTTCTTTATTAAACAAAATAGTTGACGTTCGAATGTTGTCAAGCTGGTCACATACACGACAGATCTCGGCTCACATGCAGCCTCCACAACACACTTCCGTCCACACGCAGTCCCGATGACAGATCTGAGTTCACACGCAGTCCCGATGACAGATCTGAGCTCACATGCAGCCTCCACAACACACTTCCCTCCACACGCAGTCCCGATGACAGCTCTGAGTTCACACGCAGCACCCACCACAGATTTCAGTTCCTCAGCAGAAACATGCAGCACTGATAAATTATCACAACGCTCCAGATAGAAAATGAGCCTTAATGTAAAAGTTGTGAATTGTTTGACACAACATGCACTCCGCTTTAATAAGATTCGGGGGCAGGGGCAGGGGTGAGAATTCGTCAACGCTTGCGGAAGCGTTTAGGCACGTTCACCAAGTGTGACGTCACATTTCCTGCTCCACATCGGAGGCCAAAACGTGTCGCTACACATCGTACCGTTTGTCGGTCCCTTCACTGACTGATCATCGTCTCTCTCGGTCAGTCTGACTGGTCGTCAGCATCACAGGCAGCTGACAGTGCTGATGTTCTCGGCAGTGAGGAGTTTGGTCCACACTCCTAACAGGGGCTGGCAGAGGTCGAGGCCGCGACCTGACCCGATATCGACCGAGCTCGACCAATCTGACCCAATCAACTTGACTCGAAGTGTCAGCTGACGGCGTCACGGGCCGGGAGGTCAGCTGACGGCGCCACGGGCCGGGAGGTCAGCTGACGGCGTCACGGGCCGGGAGGTCAGCTGACGGCGTCACGGGCCGGGAGGTCAGCTGACGGCGTCACGGGCCGGGAGGTCAGCTGAAGGCGTCACGGGCCGGGAGGTCAGCTGACACCGTCACGGGCCGGGAGGTCAGCTGACGGCGTCACGGGCCGGGAGGTCAGCTGACGGCGTCACGAGCAGGGAGGTCAGCTGACGGCGCCACGGGCCGGGAGGTCAGCTGACGGCGCCACGGGCCGGGAGGTCAGCTGACGGCGTCACGGGCCGGGAGGTCAGCTGACGGCGTCACGGGCCGGGAGGTCAGCTGACGGCGTCATGGATCTGAAGCTCAGCTGACGGCGTCATGGATCTGAAGCTCAGCTGACAGCGTCACGGATCTGAAGCTCAGCTGACGGCGTCATGGATCTGAAGCTCAGCTGACGGCGTCACGGATCTGAAGCTCAGCTGACGGCGTCATGGATCTGAAGCTCAGCTGTTGGCGTCACTCATGGACATGAAGCTCAGCTGACGGAGCTACTGGACGAAAGATCAGCCTCGACTGCGGGGCATGCACTGCATCGCCCCAGGACACGACTGGGAGAGACCACAGTGTTTGCGCAGTACGCACACCTCGTGCTCCTGGCAGTGGTGGCAGGTCGGGTGGCTCACTGCAACACAATCACGACACCTCTGATCAGTTGATGGTGGTAAGCATATACCTTTACATCCAAATAGCCTAAATGATGACGCATTTAAACACCGTTTTTTGTCGACACGGTACCTGGGACTGCCTAAAATTAACACCTATTTCACGTTCAAATATTTTCGGTAAGAGCTCCAGTTCCTATTCTTGCACATGTGAAAGAAGAGATTATTTCAAGTGAGTCAGCACACACGATTAAACAACAGGAATGTTGCTGTTCGTATGCACCTGGTGAGAATAGGTGACACTGGGTGAGAAATGGCAACCGAGGAACCGCTGGTCAGGACAGACCACTGGTGAGCACAGACTGTTGGTGAGAACGAGCTGCTGATAATGTTGGGCAGCTGGTCAGCACCGGCAGCTGGTCAGCATCGGAAGCTGGTCAGGACGGGCAGCTGGTCAGCACGGACAGCTGGCCAGCATGGACAGCTGGTCAGCTGGTCGTCTGGTCAGCACGGGCAGCTGCTCAGCACAGGCAGCTACTGACGCGGACTGTGGTGACTGCTGGCGATGACACGACACCACCAAATACAGCGCTGACAAGGGCACTGGTTACCGGCGGCGTCCGTGCCAACAGGAAAGTTTTGCTCAAATCACGACATCGGTACAGCGCTCCTTCTGTAGAGCGACAGCCGAGACAGCAGAGCGATGTCCTGTACAGCGTGGCACGACCACCGCCCCTGGTGACACTGTTCGTGCTAATTATAATCACCAATAACTAACATATGACCGACCAACAGAGGCAGAGTTTTAAAGCTTGTCATTCAGTCGAGTCAAGCAAAACAATAACACTTGTTTGCGCCCAGTCAGAGGTCAATAACAAATTGGGTTCCGAGTGTACAACATTTTTGGAATTAATGCTGCCCATCCAGAGGCTTTTAACGATATGTTATGCAACTGTTTTTTGTGCAAATATGACTAATATACAATCAGCTGAAGATCCCACCAAGGTTAAACCTGGCAAGTATCTTGGGTGCTGCATTCGTCTATGTATCTTGTTTCTTCCTGTCGAGTCAACGCAAGCCTGCATATTCGACAGCCTAGCGACGTGCCTGTTCTCGCCAGGATGTATTCTGCCTGTTCTATCACACTAAGTAACCCGCGGCTGGTCGGCATGGCCTTCAAAGTCGGCCCCAGTCACGGCCCATCGGAGCTGCGGCGATAAAGGTTCCATTCCCTTTGTGACAATAGCTCTCCTCGCCAAACCGGCACCCCACAACCGTTTTTCTACTGTTCCTAATAAGCGTCCTCAGTACTGGTTATTGCGGACGCATTGATGTCAGGTGAGCTATTGGCCGGCAGCCTCCCAGGCATGTGTGTCTACCCAGACATCAGCTCCGAGACGGATGGAAACAAATTCGCGACTACAAGCTCCGACATCGCTGGTGCCGAGGACAGGTTAGGTCGGGTACTCGGTGGAGCACCCACAGCGTCACGTGCGTCGGCCAGGGGATGCGAGGGAGAAATGCGGTCAATATGTGTGGCATTTAGAATGACGCCCATGGACGTTGCATGGAAAGAATGGATCCAAACGTCGCGGTGGCCCACCCGCAGCAGTTTTGACGTGGCGGCAGAGTCTCCGTATACCACCAGCTCAATTCCCTCTCCCTCGACGCCCGCAAAACCGGGGTGAGGAAACTGGAGTGAACCTCTGTTCCCACCCTGGGGGAAAACTGAGATTTTGATGTCGCATATTATCTCCATATTTAATTATCAACGTCTATGCAACATAAAACATCAACATAAACATAAAACATCATAAATATCAACATAAAATTATTTTCTCCACATCCCGGATTACAAAGTACAAATCCAATCCTGATCACGATCATATGGTTTCCTAATCTGATCACATTAATACTGGACCCAGTGACCATGATCCCATCTCATTATGATTTGCATCACGACCACAAGGGCAGCCCGGTTCTACCATGACCCTGGCACGCTTGATGGGAGATATCTCCCCCTGACGAAGTCCGGAGGCATTGGTCCCACAGGCTTCCGGTCGGCGGCAGCCAATCCTACTCAAGGGCGTGGCACACTCACCCCTACCTTGCTGTTGTCAAGACCCTGACGTCCGTCATGTCCGTTTCCCTATCAAGGCCTCCATCCTTCTCATTATTCGCTTGCTTCCGCCAGGACTCGCTTTTATCCCTGCCTTATTCAGGTCATGACCTGTGCACCATCATGAATTCAATAGTCGGCATTGTGATCGGAAGGGTCACTGACTGGTGCCGCCGTGGTCATCTTGGTCGACGTAGTAGTGACCTTCCGGCCGGTCAATATGCAGGATAACTATATGTCGAATCCATGGCCGTGTCGACCATCATTTCATCTGACCCGACCCACGGGAAGTCGCCGCCTATCAGCGGCCGAGCTTAACATTAGCGATGATTGTAAATCCTGCAAAGCTACCAAACCAGCAGACGCCAATGATATTTCCATGCTCATGAATGTTACCTTGAACTGAATTGCTTCATGAATTAGCTTCTAACCTAACGAACAAGACGTATTGCTGAACTATCTGCTTTTTTCAGCTTACCATAAACGTCGATATATGGATTATAATAGCGAGCATTTGATAACGAGGGCGGCTGGGTGTCAATTGATCACTGACTGACCGGAAACACAGTCGGCGACCCTGCTCCAGGTCCGGCAGCGACGTGCGCCACAGCTCGGCACGTTCACCTCCTGACATCGCTCGTTGGCACCGCAGGCGTGCGTGTCACAGGGGTCACCAAGGCGACTGCTGGCTGTCGGCTTCAGCGCTGAAACGGCACGGCAGAGAGATCAGCCAGCTGGAGAAGTGAGAAGTAAAAAACCATGGAAACCATGTGTGGGAACTTGTATGGTTACGCTCTGTGTTATCATCTGTGTCATTATCTGGGTCCTGTGGTATCATCACAATCATGCTTCTGTTTATCAACAAAAATTTTCGTGCGCAGTGATGCGTTTGCTTTTGCATAGTGATATAGCATTGGCAAGACGTGGACCATGTCTACACACACGCATTGGCAAAACGTGAACAATGTCTACATGCACGTATTGTACCTGACTTTCCTCCCCAACATTGTATCTGGCCCAAGGCCGTCTCTGCATCTGGCCAAAACGTAGACAACATCTGCACATACGCATTGCACCTGACTCTCCTCTCCAACTCTGCATCTGGCCTAAAGTGCGATAGCAAAATAAATCCGAAGCGATGGTACATGCGATAGCGGTCTTTTCACTTCCAGCGTACGCTACCGCTCATTTGCACTGCTTACATTTTGTTCTAAGAAGCTTCAGGCCAGAGCCAGGTTTCCTGGTGTAGTTCTCCCGGAATGTGAACCTTCCTCCTCGCGGTGGCAGGTACTTCTCCGTTGGCGGGAGAACTGGTACTTCCGATGATGGGGGAAGATATTCACCACTTGGCGGAGTGACTGGCTCCTCTTTTGGTGGCGGAAGATATTCACCACTGATGGGCGTAACCGTCACGTGCTCTGCTGGCGGAATGTATTCCCCACTGATGAGGGTAACTGTCGTCTCTTTTTGTGGAGGAATATATTCTCCACTAGGTGGAGTAATTGGCGCACTGGTGGGTGGAGGAAGATATTCTCCACCTAATGGAGGAATTGTTTCCTGCTCTGGAGGGGGAAGGTATTCTCCAGCGAGAAGTGAAATGGGCTTCTCCTTTGCTGGATATAAATATTCCAAGTTCGCTGACGTGACGGGCTCCTCCTTTGGCGGTGGAAGGTACTCGGAAGTTGGTGGGAGGACCGGATCCCTCTTGGGTGGCGGCAGATACTCAGCTACAGGTGGTGGCACTGGTGTCTCCTTCGGTGGAGGAAGATACTTCTGCGTGGGTGGCACTATCGGCTCCTGCTTCGGCGGCGGCAGATACTCTCCACTGGGCGAAGGAATCGGCTCCTGCTTCGGCGGCGGCAGATACTCTCCACTGAGCGAAGGAATCGGCTCCTGCTTGGGCGGGTGCAGGTACTCTTGTGCGGGTGGCGGCACCGGCACCAGGTGGTTGCCTTTCGGCGGCGGTAGGTACTCGGTGTCGGGCGGTGTCAGGTGGCTGGTGGTCGAGAGATCGCCCAGCACGAGAGCCCGGTGTGCCGCCGTCGGCGCGGTGGTCGGCACCTCCGGGGCGATGTAGTAGTCCCTGTAGGAGGGCTTTCGCTGGGCGTCGGCCGGTAGCGGGTGTGCTGCTGCTGGCTGGGGCACGGTGGGCGGCGGGGCTGGGGTGAGATGCGGTGGCAGTGGCAGGCCCACGCCGCCCGCCCTCAGCACCGGCGGCGGCATCCCAGGCTTCCACAGCTTGAACGGTGGGGGAAACGGCCCGGCAGGTGGGCGGTACACACGACCAGGATGCCTGGAAAACAGAGGCGACAGGCCGCTTAGTGGGGCGGGTCGCAGTTGTGCTGGTCTAGACTATCGACAGTGACACCATTGTACACCTTTGTGCGTGCAAGTTTGAACAAACTGCACGAATTTCAGTATTAAGCGTATCCAATTTCGGCGTGTCAGCACGTTGCGTCCGAATATGGCACAAGACGGAGAAATTCGTCCGGGCAGCGTACATTTAAAAAATAGTGCAATCAATTTCGGCATAGTGCATTATAATTCAGTGAAATGAACATGGTATTCGTCATGCAGGCTTGTTTCAGCACGCCAACAACCGATTTCGGCTGTGTGCAACCAAATTCGACGCATAAATTACGGTTCAAAAATGAAAAGTTTGGTCAATATAAACTCATCTGCGTATTACCTCCAATGATTGTTTGCTTTTTACGACAACGGCTTACTTTTAAATATTCTGATGCGTCAACTCGTTATTCAGGTACTGCGATATTGAACCGAACACTACTGACTAGAGGGTAGTTTTTATCCCCATCCCCACCCTCGTTTTATATCTGGAAGTGATGTCTAAGGAAGCACCCCACTGGCCGCTATCGTATTATGTACATACAACATTAAAATTTGGTCTTTTACTGGACAATATGTATTTCTCTGTTGTGTAAAAGATAACATTGTTGGTTATGTTGAAACCATATGCACCTTAAACCTGTGCATATGTAGAAATATCCACATTTGCAAATAATATGTATTTCAAAATGTCATTAATTTCGCATGAACGTCTTACAACGAAGGGTACACCTTTTTGCGTCCAATTTCGCCGCCTGTGCATCAATTTCAGCGATAAGACCATCCATTTTCGACAGTTCGGCATAGCGCATCCAATTTACAAATCACAGCTCCACCTTCGGCCCAGCAGCATTCATTTTGGTACTAGTGGAACCTATTTCGGCAGAACTGCATTCGAATTCAGATTTGCAGTGAATATTTCGGCATGTGTGGATAATTAAGTGATAGTGCGATGAATTTCGGCAGAGTGCAAGCAAGTTCGACGCGGAAAATACTCCCGCTATGAAACTTGGTTTTTTCATATTTGGATAAATATGTACCCATTGTCCAATAAGGGGCAATTTATGACGAAGCCAGTACTATTTATTTCAAGCCGAGCATGTCGCAACCACAAGGTCAGGAGGTCACAGCTCGTCTTGACGTCGTCGTGCCACGTGGCAAAGGACGTGCGAGGAGGCGGTACAGGAACCCAGCCGAAGGGCAATCATCAATGCTCATCTTTCTGGGTACTTCCTGCCGGTCTGCGCAGCCCGTGAGAACATTATCGACTAAGTGACTGTTGCCCACGGACTAGGTGACTTTGATGTACACCCTGTGCTCTGGCGTGTAGGTGCACGGTATGTGCCCTTCATTGCGAGCACTTCGCTGTTTGTACCCCTCGTTGTAAGATGTTCATGCGAAGTTAATTACATTTTCACATACATGTTATTTGTATATCTGGATATTTCTACATATGCACAAGTTTAACGTACTTGTGCGTACTTGTTATTTTTTACACAACACAGAAATACATATTGTCAAACAAACGACCAAATTTTCACGTTTTATGTACACCTTTTTGCGTCCAATTTCGCCGCTTGTGCATCAATTTCAGCGATAAGCCCATCCATTTTCGACAGTTCGGCGTAGCGCATCCAATTTACAAATCACAGCTCCACCCTCGGCCCAGCAGCATTCATTTTGGTACTGGTGCAATCTATTTCGACAGAACTGCATTCGAATTCAGGTTTGCAGTGAATATTTCGGCATGTGTTGATAATTCAGTGAGAGTGCGATGAATTTCGGCAGAGTGCAAGCAAGTTCGACGCGGAAAATACTCCGCTATGAGACTTGTTTTTGTCATATCTGGTTGAATATGTATCCATTGTCCAACAGAGAGGCATTTTTTGACGTTTCGTGTATGTAGTTGTATATCCAATACATAATGCGACATTGGCCAGCGGGTAGTTGCTAGGCGGCGCGTCTCAGCATGGTAACGCATTCAACCAATCAGAAGCTAGTAATATTTATTTCAAGCCGAGCATGCCGCAACCATAAGGTCAGGAGGTCACAGCTCGTCTAGACATCGTCATGCCACGTGGCGAAGGACGTGCGAGGAGGCGGTACAGGAACCCAACCGAATTGGGGAAAGATGGCCAATCATCAATGCTCATCTTCCTGGGTACTTCCTGCCGGTCTGCGCAGCCCGTGAGAACATTATCGACTAAATGACTGTCGCCCACAGAATAGGTGACTTTGATGCACACCCTGTGCTCTGGCGTGTAAGTGCGCGGTATGTGCCCTTCATTGGCGTGTAAGTGCTCTGGCGTGTAAGTGCTTCATTGGCGTGTAAGTGCTCTGGCGTGTAAGTGCGCGGTATGTGCCCTTCGTTGCGAGCACTTCGCTGTTTGTACCCTTCGTTGTAAGACGTTCATGCGAAATTAATGACATTTTCAAATACGCGTTATTTACATATCTGAATATTGTTACATATGCACAAGTTTAAAGTGCATACGGTTTCAACGTAGCCAGCAATGCTACTTTTACACGACATAGAAATACAATAAAGGACTGAATTGTTTTTAAAGACTTTATTGGACAATGGATACATATTGAACCAATAACAGACCAAATTTTAACGTTTTATGTACATAATACGATAGCGGCCGGTGGGTGTTTCCTTAGACATCACTTCCGGATATAAAACGAGGCTGTGTGAGGGGGTTAAAACCACCCTCTAATCAGTAGTGTTCGGTTCAGTATCGCAGTACCTGAATAACGAGTTGACGCACCAGAATATGTAGAAGGAAGCCGTTATCGTAAAAATCCAACTAGTATTGGAGGTAATACGCAGATGCGTTTATGTTGACCAGTTTTCATTTTTGAACCGTAATTTGTGCGTCGAATTTGGTTGCACACAGCCGAAATCGGTTGTTGCCGTGCTGAAACAACCCTGCATGCCGAATACCATGCTCATTTCACTGAATTATAATGCACTGTGCCGAAATTGATTGCACTATTTTTGAAATGCCCTCTGCCCGGCCGAATTTCTCCGTCTTGTGTCATATTCGGACGCAACGTGCTGAAACGCCGAAATTGGATGCGCTTAATACTGAAATCCGTGCAGTTTGTTCAAACTTGCACGCAAAAAGGTGTAGACATAACTTCCAGATATAAAACGAGGGTGGGTGAGGGGGTTAAAAACCACCCTCTAGTCAGTAGTGTTCGGTTCAAGTTGACGAATCAGAATATGTAGAAGTAAGCCGTTATCGTAACAAGCCAACTAGCATTGGAGGTAATACGCAGGTGCATTTATATTGACCAAACTTTTCATTTTTGAACCGTAATTTGTGCGTCGAATTTGGTTGCACACAGCCGAAATCGGTTGTTGCCGTGCTGAAACAACCCTGCATGCCGAATACCATGCTCATTTCACCGAATTATAATGCACTGTGCCGAAATTGATTGCAATACTTTTGAAATGCACGCTGCCCGGCCGAATTTCTCCGCCTTGTGTTCGGACGCAACGTGCTGAAACGCCGAAATTGGATGCGCTTAATACTGAAATCCGTGCAGTTTGTTCAAACTTGCATGAAAAAAGGTGTACAAACAGCGAAGTGCTCGCAATGAAGGGCACATACCGTGCACTTACACGCCAGAGCACAGGGTGTACATCAAAGTCACCTAGTCCGTGGGCAACAGTCACTTAGTCGATAATGTTCTCACGGGCTGCGCAGACCGGCAGGAAGTACCCATAAATATGAGCATTGATGATTGCCCATCTTTCCCCTTCGGTTGGGTTCCTGTTCCGCCCCCTCGTACGTCCTTCGCCACGTGGCATGACGACGTTTAGACGAGCTGTGACCTCCTGACCTTGTGGTTGTGGCATGCTCGGCTTGAAATAAATATTACTTGCTTCTGATTGGTTGAGTGCGTCACCATGCTGAGACGCGCCGCTTAGCAACTACCCGCTGGCCAATGTCGCATTATGTATTGGATATGCAATTACACACACAAAACGTCAAAAATTGCCCTTTATTGGACAATGGATACATATTTATCCAAATATGACAAAAACTAGTCTAATAGCGGAGTATTTTCCGCGTCGAACTTGCTTGCACCCTGCCGAAATTCATCGCACTCTCACTGAATTATCCACACATGCCGAAATATTCACTGCAAATCTGAATTCGAATGCAGTTCTGCCGAAATAGGTTGCACTAGTACCAAAATGAATGCTGCTGGGCCGAAGGTGCAGCTGTGATTTGTAAATTGGATGCGCTATGCCGAACTGTCGAAAATGGATGAGATTATCGCTGAAATTGATGCACAGGCGGCGAAATTGGACGCAAAAGGTGTATACGCCTGCTCCAAAGATGCGTTCAAAACCACACAAAATACTGCACGACGAAATTCAACACGCATCAGATAATTGACGAACACCTGGATATATTTCCCATGAACAATCATTGCCATATTGTATCGTTGTTATGGACATATTCGGACTTGTTTGACAATGGACGAGCCCCAGTGGCCCCTCACAACCAGCCAAAAACCATCTAGCTTTGGGATGATATCTGCACTGAGTCTCACTGGAGCTGACATTCCCTCGAAGAACCGTTCCGAACTATCAAAATCTGTTGAGAAACTTACGGTTGTAACAGGTAAAGGCTAGCAATATAGCCGGCTACGAAGCGGCATGAGGAGTAGCAGAAACGCAACAGATGGTATGAGCAGTAGCAGTAGCGCCGCAGACAGTAGGAGTAGTAGCAGTAGCGCAACAGGCATCATGAGTAGTAGCAGTAGCGCAACAGGCAACATAAGTAGTAGCAGTAGCGCAACAGGCAGTATGAGCAGTAGCAGTAGCGCCGCAGACAGTATGATCAGTAGCAGTAGCGCAACAGGCAGTATGAGTAGTAGCAGTAGCGCAACAGGCAGTATGAGCAGTAGCAGTAGCGCAACAGGCAGCATGAATAGTAGCAGCAGCGCAACATGCGACATGAGTAGTAGCAGAAGCGCAACAGGCAGTATGCTTGTTGTGATGCCACCGCAGCGGCATGAACAAGACTAATGGGTAGCATGCGGTGATACCTCACGATTGACAGCCAATATTTGTACTGCATGTGATGATACCCCACGGTTGACAGCCAATATTTATTCTGCGTGTGGTGATGCACCAAGATTGACAGCCAATACTTACACTGCATGTGACTGTTCCTCACGATTGACAGCCAATATTTAACTGTACGTGATCACATTCCACGGTTCACAGTGAAGGTTTATACTGCATGTGATGATACCCCACTATTGAAAGCCAATATTTATACTGCATGTGATCATACCTCACGATTGACAGTCAACGTTTATACTGCATGTGATGATACCCAACTATTGACAGCCAATATTTCCACTGCGTGTGATCATACCTCACGGTTGATAGCCAAAGTCCTCACGAGCAACCACTCCTAGAATGCTTTCAGTCCAAATAGCACTGGAAACTACGCTAGGATGCCTTGCTAATTCTGTGTAAGGATAATGACCGGCTATTTACCGACCGCCGTTTTTGAGGTAACACTCAGTTCATCGTTTGAATCAGTGTGGTTCCGGTGAATAGTGAGCACGAGTTGTCTTGGGTGAGTGAGTAGTAGAGTAGTTGAGTGGGAGAGTAGAGAGTGAGCCTTATTGTCGCAGAGCACGAGCTATGCGCCTTATTGTCACAGGGCACGAGTTATGCGCATTATTGTCGCAGAGCACGAGCTATGCACCATATTGTCGCAGATCACAGGTGATGCGCCTTATTGTCGCAGAGCACGAGTTATGCGCCTTGTCACAGAGCACGAGTTTTGTTATGCATCTTACTGTCGCAGGGCACGAGTTATTGTTGCAGGGCACGAGTTATACGCCTTATGGTAGCAGAGCACGAGTTATGCGCCTTATTGTCGCAGACCATGAGTTATGAATCTTATTGTCGCATGGCACGGGTTGTGCGCCTTATTATCGCAGGGCACGAGCTATGCGCCTTATTGTCGCAGGACGCGAGCTATGCGCCTTATTGTCGCGAATGTGTACCGTGACAAGTATCCACTTCACCTACATTGTATGTACCAACGCACAGCAATGTGTGCATTGTGTGCAACGTGTGCACATCAATGTGTACATCGTGTTCACAACAATGTGTACATCGTGTGTACATCATTATGCATCGTCCAGCTTTAATTGGTCACCTGTACTGTAGTTATCCAAACGTCCAGAGCAGTCTTGCGGTCAGCGTTGCACCATAGGTTAAGTGGTGCTATGGACGGTGGCTAATGCTCACCGCAAAGTGTCAGCCCTACAATCGCACCAATTCAGGTCAGGTCAGGTCACGGTCGCACGGTTGTCAGTGGGACACCACGTGACAAGCCCGTCGCCAGATGCGACAGAGCTGGCTACGATATCACGCTGTACAGGCGAGATAAATATCGGCGGAAGGTTTTTTGGAACTCCGTGCATTTGGAACACAGTGCATCGCTATAAAGTTTCATCTGAAGCGTCTGGTTCAGTGCAAACAAGTTACCTTCAAATTCCAGTCTGCGGCGTCCATATTCTCTTTCTGCAATATGTTTGGGTTCTGCCATGCTATATGTTGCTATATTTTACGGATTTTTAAGGGTGGAAGTCTTTAACGGCATAACACCAATTCAATATCTGCCTGTGCACTTATCGCAACCTATGTGAAGCGGTTGCAGAAATCAGAATTGTGCTCCAGCATTACCTTGTCATATTCTGTGATTCCTTGTATGGCTATAAATAATTATGATTCATACCTAATTTAAACACATAATTAATGTATCCACGTCGTCATCGAGACTGGACCGGGTCAGACGTGGGAATGGGCGGTCGCGAAGTCATCCGGTGCCGGTCCCCTGACTTCTCCCCCTGTCTAACTGGAGGTTATCATTGTTGTAGACACAAAATGGAATAGACTGACTTAGCCCTCTTTCTCTGGTAGACGTTGACGTGCGGTGTGCGGCGGGTACCGGAACAAGTGAAATATTTGTGTGGGATTTTAGACAGAAATAATCCTGCGCACTTCTTGGCAGTCACCAGGTCCTAATAGAACGTGGTGTCCTATGTGTTTGTCAAGCCAGGACAAGGCGCCCGGGCAAATGGAGATGGACGATGATGGAAGAGAAACATAGATGAGCGATGGAGTGTAGAAGCCCAGGGGATCCTGTACCGAAACGACTGACTGTGACTATTTGCATAGAACGCATGTTTCGGAATGATAGGAAAACCGTGACGATTTTCAATAATGTCGTCCATTCAGAATGACTGTAATTTACAAAATAATAACTGGTGTATTTATATGGATAGATGAAATTAATGATATGAATAACATATCATAATTGGGTTGGCAAATAGTGTCATACGATAATTTAAGAACCATCAAGTTATGTGGGAATGCTAGACCAAAAATAGGGAGACATACTCTGACCAATAAACATCGACTGTGTGTGGTGACTGTGTGTGGTGACTGTGTGTGGTGACTGTGTGTGGTGACTGTGTGTGGTGACTGTGTGTGGTGACTGTGTATGGTGACTGTGTGTGGTGACCGTGTGTGGTGACTGTGTGTGGTGACTGTGTGTGGTGACTGTGTGTGGTGACTGTGTGTGGTGACTGTGTGTGGTGACTGGGTGTGGTGACCGTGTGTGGTGACCGTGTGTGGTGACTGTGTGTGGTGACTGTGTGTGGTGACTGTGTGTGGTGACTGTGTGTGGTGACTGTGTGTGGTGACTGTGTGTGGTGACTGTGTGTGGTGACTGTGTGTGGTGACTGTGTATGGTGACTGTGTGTGGTGACTGTGTGTGGTGACTGTGTGTGGTGACTGTGTGTGGTGACTGTGTATGGTGACTGTGTGTGGTGACTGTGTGTGGTGACTGTGTGTGGTGACTGTGTGTGGTGACTGTGTGTGGTGACTGTGTATGGTGACTGTGTGTGGTGACTGTGTGTGGTGACTGTGTGTGGTGACTGTGTGTGGTGACTGTGTGTGGTGACTGTGTGTGGTGACTGTGTATGGTGACTGTGTGTAATGACCATGTATGGTGACTGTGTGTGGTGACTGTGTGTGGTGACTGTGTGTGGTGACTGTGTGTGGTGACTGTGTGTGGTGACTGTGTGTGGTGACTGTGTATGGTGACTGTGTGTGGTGACTGTGTGTGGTGACTGTGTGTGGTGACTGTGTGTGGTGACTGTGTGTGGTGACTGTGTGTGGTGACTGTGTATGGTGACTGTGTGTGGTGACTGTGTGTGGTGACTGTGTGTGGTGACTGTGTATGGTGACTGTGTATGGTGACTGTGTGTGGTGACTGTGTATGGTGACTGTGTGTGTGGTGACTGTGTGTGGTGACTGTGTGTGGTGACTGTGTGTGGTGACTGTGTGTGGTGACTGTGTGTGGTGACTGTGTATGGTGACTGTGTGTGGTGACTGTGTGTGGTGACTGTGTATGGTGACTGTGTATGGTGACTGTGTGTGGTGACTGTGTATGGTGACTGTGTGTGGTGACTGTGTGTGGTGACTGTGTGTGGTGACTGTGTGTGGTGACTGTGTGTGGTGACTGTGTGTGGTGACTGTGTGTGGTGACTGTGTGCGGTGACTGTGTGCGGTGACTGTGTATGGTGACTGTGTATGGTGACTGTGTGCGGTGACTGTGTGTGGTGACTGTGTGTGGTGACTGTGTATGGTGACTGTGTGTGGTGACTGTGTGTGGTGACTGTGTGTGGTGACTGTGTGTGGTGACTGTGTGTGGTGTCTGTATGTGGTGACTGTGTGTGGTGACTGTGTGTGATGACTGTGTGTGGTGACTGTGTGTGGTGACTGTGTGTGGTGACTGTGTGTGGTGACTGTGTGTGGTGACTGTGTGTGGTGACTGTGTGTGGTGACTGTGTGTGGTGACTGTGTATGGTGACTGTGTATGGTGACTGTGTATGGTGACTGTGTATGGTGACTGTGTATGGTGACTGTGTGTGGTGACTGTGTGCGGTGACTGTGTGTGATGACTGTGTATGGTGACTGTGTATGGTGACTGTGTATGGTGACTGTGTATGGTGACTGTGTATGGTGACTGTGTGTGGTGACTGTGTATGGTGACTGTGTATGGTGACTGTGTGTGGTGACTGTGTGCGGTGACTGTGTGCGGTCACTGTGTGTGGTGACTGTGTGTGGTGACTGTATGTGGTGACTGTGTATGGTGACTGTGTATGGTGACTGTGTATGGTGACTGTGTATGGTGACTGTGTGTGGTGACTGTGTGTGGTGACTGTGTGTGGTGACTGTGTATGGTGACTGTGTATGGTGACTGTGTATGGTGACTGTGTATGGTGACTGTGTCTGGTGACTGTGTATGGTGACTGTGTATGGTGACTGTGTGTGGTGACTGTGTGTGGTGACTGTGTATGGTGACTGTGTGTGGTGACTGTGTGTGATGACTGTGTGTGGTGACTGTGTGTGGTGACTGTGTGTGGTGACTGTGTGTGGTGACTGTGTGTGGTGACTGTGTGTGGTGACTGTGTGTGGTGACTGTGTGTGATGACTGTGTGCGGTGACTGTGTGTGGTGACTGTGTGTGGTGACTGTGTATGGTGACTGTGTGTGGTGACTGTGTGTGGTGACTGTGTATGGTGACTGTGTATGGTGACTGTGTATGGTGACTGTGTATGGTGACTGTGTATGGTGACTGTGTGCGGTGACTGTGTATGGTGACTGTGTATGGTGACTGTGTGTGGTGACTGTGTGTGGTGACTGTGTATGGTGACTGTGTGTGGTGACTGTGTATGGTGACTGTGTATGGTGACTGTGTATGGTGACTGTGTACGGTGACTGTGTATGGTGACTGTGTATGGTGACTGTGTGCGGTGACTGTGTGCGGTGACTGTGTGTGGTGACTGTATGTGATGACTGTGTGTGGTGACTGTGTGTGATGACTGTGTGTGGTGACTGTGTGTGGTGACTGTGTGTGGTGACTGTGTGCGGTGACTGTGTGTGGTGACTGTGTGGTGACTGTGTGCGGTGACTGTGTGTGGTGACTGTGTGTGGTGACTGTGTATGGTGACTGTGTATGGTGACTGTGTGTGGTGACTGTGTGCGGTGACTGTGTGGTGACTGTGTGTGGTGACTGTGTATGGTGACTGTGTATGGTGACTGTGTGTGGTGACTGTGTGTGGTGACTGTGTATGGTGACTGTGTATGGTGACTGTGTGTGGTGACTGTGTGTGGTGACTGTGTATGGTGACTGTGTATGGTGACTGTGTGTGGTGACTGTGTGCGGTGACTGTGTATGGTGACTGTGTGTGGTGACTGTGTGTGGTGACTGTGTGTGGTGACTGTGTGTGGTGACTGTGTGTGGTGACTGTGTATGGTGACTGTGTGTGATGACTGTGTGTGGTGACTGTGTATGGTGACTGTGTATGGTGACTGTGTGTGGTGACTGTGTGTGGTGACTGTGTGTGGTGACTGTGTGTGGTGACTGTGTGTGGTGACTGTGTGTGGTGACTGTGTGTGGTGACTGTGTGGTGACTGTGTGTGGTGACTGTGTGTGGTGACTGTGTATGGTGACTGTGTATGGTGACTGTGTGTGGTGACTGTGTGTCTGTGTGACTGTGTGTGGTGACTGTGTGTGGTGACTGTGTGTGGTGACTGTGTGGGGTGACTGTGTGTGGTGACTGTGTGTGGTGACTGTGTGTGGTGACTGTGTGTGGTGACTGTGTATGGTGACTGTGTGGTGTGACTGTGCTGTGTGGTGACTGTGTGTGGTGACCTGTGTGGTGACTGTGTGTGGTGACTGTGTGGTGACTGTGAGTGTGTCGCTGTGTTTGTGACTGTGTGGTGACTGTGGGTGACTGTGTGTGGTGACTGTGTGGTGCTGTGACTGTGTTTGACTGTGTGGTGACGCTGTGTGGTGACGTGTGTTTGACTGTGTGTGGTGACTGTGTGTGGTGTGCTGTGTGGTGACGTGTGTGGTGACTGTGTGGTGTGCTGTGAGGTGTCGCTGTGTTTGGCTGTGTGGTGACTGTGTGTGGTGACTGTGTGTGGTGACTGTGTGTGACTGTGTGGTGACGCTGTGAGGTGTCGCTGTGTTTGGCTGTGTGGTGACGCTGTGAGGTGTCGCTGTGTTTGGCTGTGTGGTGACGCTGTGAGGTGTCGCTGTGTTTGGCTGTGTGGTGACGCTGTGATGTGTCGCTGTGTGTGACTGTGTGTGGTGACCTGTGTGGTGACTGTGTGGTGACTGTGTGTGTGACTGTGTGGGTGACTGTGTGTGGTGACTGTGTGTGGTGACTGTGTGTGTGTGACTGTGTGTGGTGACTGTGTGTGTGTGACTGTGTGGTGACTGTGTGTGGTGTCGTGTGTTTGACTGTGTGGTGACTGCTGTGTGGTGACGCTGTGTGGTGACGCTGTGTGGTGACTGTGTGGTGACTGTGTGTGGTGACTGTGTGTGGTGACCTGTGTGTGACTGTGTGGTGACCTGTGTGGTGGCTGTGTGTGACTGTGTGTGGTGACTGTGTGTGGTGACTGTGTGTGGTGACTGTGTGGTGCGCTGTGACTGTGTGTGGTGACTGTGTGGTGACGCTGTGTGGTGACTGTGTGTGGTGACTGTGTGTGGTGACTGTGTGTGCTGTGTGGTGATGTGTGTGGTGTGCTGTGTGTGACTGTGTGTGGTGACGCTGTGTGGTGTGACTGTGTGGTGACTGGCTGTGTGGTGACCTGTGTGTGTGTGGCTGTGTGTGGCTGTGTGGTGATGTCGCTGTGAGGTGTCGCTGTGTTTGGTGACTGTGTGGTGACTGTGTGGTGTCGCTGTGATGGTGTTGTGTGTGACTGTGTGGTGACTGTGTGTGGTGACTGTGTGGTGACTGTGTGTGTGTGACTGTGTATGGTGACTGTGTGTGGTGACTGTGTGTGGTGCTGTGTGTGACTGTGTGTGGTGTGGCTGTGTGGTGACGCTGTGAGGTGTCGCTGTGTTTGGCTGTGTGGTGTCGCTGTGTGGTGACGCTGTGTGGTGTGCTGTGTTTGGCTGTGTGGTGTCACTGTGTGGTGTGTGACTGTGTGTGTGGCTTGTGTGTGGTGACTGTGTGAGGTGTGGCTGTGTGTGGCTGTGTGGTGACTGTGTGTGAGTGTGTCACTGTGTGGTGCTGTGTGACTGTGTGGTGACGCTGTGTGCTGTCACTGTGTGGTGACTGTGTGGTGACTGTGTGTGACTGTGTGGTGACTGTGTTGTGTGTGGTGACTGTGTGTGGTGACTGTGTGGTGGTGACTGTGTCACTGTGACTGTGGTGGTGACTGTGTGTGTGACTGTGTGTGACTGTGTGTGTGTGTGACTGTGTGTGGTGACTGTGTGACTGTGTGGTGACTGTGTGATGTGACTGTGTGTGTGTGACTGTGTGGTGACTGTGTGTGTGACTGTCACTGTGGTGACTGTGTGTGGTGACACTGTGTGGTGACGCTGTGTGGTGACTGTGTGTGTGTGACTGTGTGGTGACTGTGTGTGTGGTGACGCTGTGTGGTGACTGTGTGGTGACTGTGTGACTGTGTGTGGTGACTGTGTGGTGACTGTGTGTGTGACTGTGTGTGGTGACTGTGTGTGTGACTGTGTGGTGACTGTGTGTGGTGACTGTGTGTGGTGCACTGTGTGGTGTCACTGTGTGGTGTCACTGTGTGACTGACTGTGTGGTGTCACTGTGTGGTGACGCTGTGTGGTGACTGTGTGGTGGTGACTGTGTGGTGTCACTGTGTGTGGTGACTGTGTGTGGTGACTGTGTGTGGTGACTGTGTGTGGTGACTGTGTGTGGTGACGCTGTGTGATGTCACTGTGGTGTGGTGCACTGTGTGGTGTCGCTGTGTGGTGTCACTGTGTGGTGAGCTGTGTGGTGTCACTGTGTGGTGACTGTGTGTGGTGTCACTGTGTGGTGACGCTGTGTGTGATGTGTCACTGTGTGGTGACGCTGTTTGATGTCACTGTGTGCTGTGGTGTCGCTGTGTGATGTCACTGGTGGTGTCACTGTGTAGTGACGCTGTGTGGTGTCACTGTATGATGTCACTGTGGTGACGCTGGGTGGTGTCACTGTGTGGTGACGCTGTGTGATGTCACTGTGGTGACGCTGTGTGGTGTCACTGTGTGGTGACGCTGTGTGATGTCACTGTGGTGACGCTGTGTGGTGTCACTGTGTGGTGACGCTGTGTGGTGTCACTGTGTGGTGACGCTGTGTGGTGTCACTGTGTGATGTCACTGTGTAGTGACGCTGTGTGATGTTACGGTGTGGTGTCGCTGTGTAGTGACGCTGTGTGGTGTCACTGTATGATGTCACTGTATGATGTCACTGTGTGATGTCACTGTGTGGTGACGCTGGGTGATGTCACTGTGGTGACGCTGTGTGGTGTCACTGTGTGGTGACGCTGTGTGGTGTCGCTGTGTGATGTCACTGTGGTGACGCTGTGTGGTGTCACTGTGTGGTGACGCTGTGTGATGTCACTGTGGTGACGCTGTGTGATGTCACTGTGTGGTGACGCTGGTGATGTCACTGTGTGGTGACGCTGTGTGATGTCACTGTGTGGTGACGCTGTGTGATGTCACTGTGGTGACGCTGGTGGTGTCACTGTGTGGTGACGCTGTGTGATGTCACTGTGTGGTGACGCTGTGTGATGTCACTGTGGTGACGCTGGTGGTGTCACTGTGTGGTGACGCTGTGTGATGTCACTGTGTGGTGACGCTGTGTGATGTCACTGTGTGGTGACGCTGTGTGATGTCACTGTGTGGTGACGCTGTGTGATGTCACTGTGTGGTGACGCTGTGTGACTGTGTGGTGTGATGTCACTGTGTGGTGACGCTGTGTGATGTCACTGTGGTGACGCTGGTGATGTCACTGTGGTGACGCTGGTGATGTCACTGTGTGGTGACGCTGTGTGATGTCACTGTGGTGTCACTGTGTGGTGACGCTGTTTGATGTCACTGTGGTGACGCTGGTGGTGTCACTGTGTGGTGACGCTGGGTGATGTCACTGTGTGGTGACGCTGTGTGATATCACTGAGTGGTGTCACCGTGTAGTGACGCTGTGTGATGTCACTGTGTGGTGACGCTGTGTGTCACTGTGTGGTGTCACTGTGTGTGTGACGCTGTGTGATGTCACTGTGTGGTGACGCTGTGTGATGTCACTGTGGTGACGCTGGGTGGTGTCATGTGTGGTGACGCTGTGTGGTGTCACTGTGTGGTGTCGCTGTGTGATGACACTGTGTGGTGACGCTGTGTGGTGTCACTGTGTGGTGACGCTGTGTGGTGTCACTGTATGATGTCGCTGTGTGGTGTCACTGTGTGGTGACGCTGTGTGGTGTCACTGTATGATGTCACTGTGTGATGTCACTGTGTGGTGACGCTGTGTGATGTCACTGTGGTGACGCTGTGTGATATCACTGAGTGGTGTCACTGTGTGATGTCACTGTGTGGTGACGCTGTGTGATGTCACTGTGTGGTGACGCTGTGTGATGTCACTGTGTGGTGACGCTGTGTGGTGTCACTGTGTGGTGGCGCTGTGTGGTGTCACTGTGTGATGTCACTGTGTAGTGACGCTGTGTGATGTCACTGTGTGGTGACGCTGTGTGATGTCACTGTGTGGTGACGCTGTGTGTGTCACTGTGTGTGACGCTGTGTGATGTCACTGTGTGGTGACGCTGTGTGATGTCACTGTGTGGTGACTTGTGGTGTCACTGTGTGGTGACTGTGTGATGTCACTGTGTGGTGACGCTGTGTGATGTCACTGTGTGGTGACTGTGTGTGATGTGACTGTGTGTGTGACTGTGTGGTGACTGTGTGTGTCACTGTGTGGTGACGCTGTGTGGTCACTGTGTGGTGACTGTGTGTGGTGACTGTGTGTGGTGACGCTGTGTGTTGTGACTGTGTGGTGCGTGTGTGTGTCACTGTGTGTGGTGACTGTGTGTGGTGACTGTGTGGTGACGCTGTGTGACTGTGTGGGTGACTGTGTGTGGTGACTGTGTGGTGACTGGTGACTGTGTGTGTGCGTGACTGTGTGGTGACTGTGTGTGGTGACTGTGTGTGGTGACTGTGTGTGGTGACTGTGTGTGGTGACTGTGTGTGGTGACTGTGTATGGTGACTTGCTGTGTGTGGTGACTGTGTATGGTGACTTGTGTGGTGACTGTGTGACTGTGTGGTGACTGTGTGGGTGACTGTGTGTGGTGACTGTTGTGTGTGTGTGACTGTGTGTGGTGACTGTGTGTGGTGACTGTGTGTGGTGACTGTGTGTGGTGACTGTGTGGTGACTGTGTGTGGTGACTGTGTGTGGTGACTGTGTGTGGTGACTGTGTGTGGTGACTGTATGTGGTGACTGTGTATGGTGACTGTGTGTGGTGACTGTGTGTGGTGACTGTGTGTGGTGACTGTGTGTGGTGACTGTGTGTGGTGACTGTGTGTGGTGACTGTGTGTGGTGACTGTGTGTGGTGACTGTGTGTGGTGACTGTGTGTGGTGACTGTGTGGTGACTGTGTGTGGTGACTGTGTGTGGTGACTGTGTGTGGTGACTGTGTGTGGTGACTGTGTGTGGTGACTGTGTGTGGTGACTGTGTATGGTGACTGTGTGTGGTGCTGGTGACTGTGTGTGGTGACTGTGTATGGTGACTGTGTGTAATGACCATGTATGGTGACTGTGTGTGGTGACTGTGTGTGGTGACTGTGTGTGGTGACTGTGTGTGGTGACTGTGTGTGGTGACTGTGTGTGGTGACTGTGTGTGGTGACTGTGTGTGGTGACTGTGTGTGGTGACTGTGTGTGGTGACTGTGTGTGGTGACTGTGTGTGGTGACTGTGTGTGGTGACTGTGTGTGGTGACTGTGTGTGGTGACTGTGTGTGGTGACTGTGTGTGGTGACTGTGTGTGGTGACTGTGTGTGGTGACTGTGTGTGGTGACTGTGTGTGGTGACTGTGTGTGGTGACTGTGTGTGGTGACTGTGTGTGGTGACTGTGTGTGGTGACTGTGTGTGGTGACTGTGTGTGGTGACTGTGTGTATGGTGACTGTGTGTGGTGACTGTGTGTGGTGACTGTGTGTGGTGACTGTGTGTGGTGACTGTGTGTGGTGACTGTGTGTGGTGACTGTGTGTGGTGACTGTGTATGGTGACTGTGTGTGGTGACTGTGTATGGTGACTGTGTGTGGTGACTGTGTGTGGTGACTGTGTATGGTGACTGTGTGTGGTGACTGTGTGTGGTGACTGTGTGTGGTGACTGTGTGTGGTGACTGTGTGTGGTGACTGTGTATGGTGACTGTGTGTGGTGACTGTGTGTGGTGACTGTGTTGGTGACTGTGTGTGCTGTGACTGTGTGTGGTGACTGTGTATGGTGACTGTGTGTGGTGACTGTGTGTGGTGACTGTGTGTGGTGACTGTGTGTGGTGACTGTGTGTGGTGACTGTGTGTGGTGACTGTGTGTGGTGACTGTGTGTGGTGACTGTGTGTGGTGACTGTGTGTGGTGACTGTGTGTGGTGACTGTGTTGTGGTGACTGTGTGTGGTGACTGTGTGTGGTGACTGTGTGATGGTGACTGTGTATGGTGACTGTGTATGGTGACTGTGTATGGTGACTGTGTGTGGTGACTGTGTGTGGTGACTGTGTGTGGTGACTGTGTGTGGTGACTGTGTGCGGTCACTGTGTGTGGTGACTGTGTGTGGTGACTGTATGTGGTGACTGTGTATGGTGACTGTGTATGGTGACTGTGTGTGGTGACTGTGTGTGGTGACTGTGTGTGGTGACTGTGTGTGGTGACTGTGTGTGGTGTCTGTATGTGGTGAATGTGTATGGTGACTGTGTGTGGTGACTGTGTATGGTAACTGTGTATGGTGACTGTGTGTGGTGACTGTGTGTGGTGACTGTGTGCGGTGACTGTGTATGGTGACTGTGTGTGGTGACTGTGTGCGGTGACTGTGTGTGGTGACTGTGTGTGGTGACTGTGTATGGTGACTGTGTGTGGTGACTATGTGCGGTGACTGTGTGTGGTGTCTGTGTGTGGTGACTGTGTGCGGTGACTGTGTGTGGTGACTGTGTGTGGTGTCTGTGTGCGGTGACTGTGTATGGTGACTGTGTGTGGTGACTGTGTGTGGTGACTGTGTGTGGTGACCGTGTGTGGTGACTGTGTGTGGTGACTGTGTGCGGTGACTGTGTGTGGTGACTGTGTGTGGTGTCTGTGTGCGGTGACTGTGTGTGGTGTCTGTGTGCGGTGACTGTGTGTGGTGACTGTGTATGGTGACTGTGTGCGGTGACTGTGTGTGGTGACTGTGTGTGGTGACTGTGTGTGGTGACTGTGTGCGGTGACTGTGTGTGGTGACTGTGTGTGGTGTCTGTGTGTGGTGACTGTGTGCGGTGACTGTGTGCGGTGGCTGTGTGTGGTGTCTGTGTGTGGTGGCTGTGTGTGCTGACTGTGTGTGGTGTCTGTGTGTGGTGGCTGTGTGTGCTGACTGTGTGTGGTGTCTGTGTGTGGTGGCTGTGTGTGCTGACTGTGTGTGCTGACTGTGTGTGGTGTCTGTGTGTGGTGGCTGTGTGTGCTGACTGTGTGTGGTGTCTGTGTGTGGTGACTGTGTGTGGTGTCTGTGTATGGTGACTGTGTGTGGTGACTGTGTGTGGTGACTGTGTGTGGTGACTGTGTGTGGTGACTGTGTGTGGTGACTGTGTGTGGTGACTGTGTGTGGTGACTGTGTGTGGTGACTGTGTGTGGTGACTGTGTGTGGTGACTGTGTGTGCTGACTGTGTGTGGGGCGTGGGCAGAGTTTAGAGATGCCGTCCCGGGGCCCACACGCCCATCTGACATCCGCATCGGGGTACTCTGTGCCAGGGCGTGCACCACTCCGACTGCCAGCAGCCACTCCTCCAATGCAATCAGTAACAGCTCGTCCCAACTGTGCCCATCTACTCGGCCGTAAATATACTTCTCGCACACAAGGTCTCATTGACTGAGGCTCCAATGAACTTAATGCCTGTTGCCACATGTAGTTCCGGACCTTTGTAGCTATTGTGGGACTTGTGCTGATAGGTCGGCAATAGTAGTTGGTGGCGACTATTGGAGAAGTACGCGTCTCTACTGTTGCCACGTGTGGTTCCGGACCTTTGGAGCTATCGTAGGACTTGTGCTGATAAGTCGGCAATGGTGGTTGGTGACGACTATTGGAGAGGCACGTGTCCCTCCCGTGCTGATTTGAACACCTTCCTTCCCCAATGCCAAAATGTGTTCCCAAGCCGATTTTGAAGTGCTTGAAGTACATCACACCCCGTTCGGCAGATTTGTCCCAGGACAGCACAGCAAATACTTCCAGCACCGATGCTTAACCTCAACGTTGTTCATAGAAGAGCTGGATGCGCTCGAAGTCGTAAAAAACAGCACCACCCCTGTCTCGGATAGAATGCTCTCGAATCACCGCATTGATATGAGCTACAAGCACAATACGATAGGTTGAATTATGCCCAAAGTTGAAGACCTCTCATCAAGCCAGAAGTCCTCATTTTCAGGACATATTGTTAGATTGAATAGGGAACATGAGACCTTAAGGTACCAAGCCAGGGGTCCGGATCGCCCGACCCACCCGGGTCTCCGGCCATGATTATGACTATGTGAGTCAGCGGACCGCGATTGGATCGTCGCATTATTGACCATGGCAGGAGATTGGCACACAATCACTCGACCACCAGCAACAATGGTTATTACTCAAGCATGAAGACCCATGAACAAGGGGCCGTACATGCTACATTTGGGCCCTACATACACCCATGGAGTTTGGACACTACTGCACCGTGGTGGACTGGCAATACCTAACGTCTCCCACAGTCTCGTATGGCCCTATGTTCTAAATATCTGCTGAGCTTACCACTTTGTCTCTCTGATACTAATAGCTAGCATTTTTTTCGTCTCACTCTCACCTGACGATGCGTTGGTGGATCTGTTTATGTGTGCACCATCTTGTGGCTACGTGTGAAGCAAAAAGCTTGGACTGGACCCTTCCCTGCTCATCGGCGGGTGTCATCCTGCTGACCTGTCGTGGGCTCACCTAATAGCGAACTGGTAGGAGACCATTGGCGGGTGTCACCCTTCTAACCTGTAGTGGGCTCACCTGATAGCGAACTGGTAGGAGAAGCCCATCGGCGGGTGTCACCCTGCTGACCTGTCGTGGCCTCACCTGATGGCGAACTGGTAGGAGAAGCCCATCGGCGGGCCGGCGCCGCCGTTGAAGTTGGCCGGCGGCGCCTGAGAAATAGCGCGGCCCGTCGGCAACTGCAGGCCGAACAAGGGCAGCGGCAGCGGCAGCGCGGCCGCCACACGCGTCGGCGGGCCTCCGACGCGCCGCTTCACCATGTTGCCGCCGATCCTGGCGACCGACACGGGCGCGGCGAAGCGCGGCGGCGGCAGCCGACGGAACAGAGGCACGCCGCCGAACAGCGGCAGCCGGTCTCCGAAGGCGGGTATAGCACCGTCACCAGCGGCGCCCGACGTCGCCTCGGGCAGCTCGGCCGCCCCACTCACGGCCAGCAGGCACAGCAGGCCGGCCACCGGTGACCTCATCCTGCCGGCACGTTCCACAGAGGTCAGGTCACGTGTCAGTGCATCCTGACAGAAGGCTTATCGCAGGTCAGGACAGTGGCTACACTGTCACGGCCGGCTATAAATACCGGGCTATAAATACCGGGCTTCACAATTGATTACGCTTTGTGATGGTGCCACTATTGTGATGACATTTTACCGCGCTGCCAACGCCAGAGGTTGATGCAACCACCCTGAGATGTCCTCTTTCGCAACCACGGAAAAACCGGTGCGCGTCAGCGCGCCACTGCATGGAATAGCTAATGGAACATCCTGTGCCGATCACATGGCACAAGAAACGAGGGAGATATCGTGTCAGCTCACTGGCCTGCGACGTGATAGGACGGAACATGCCAGGCAGTTTGTCGCCGAAATCGCGGACTGTCGGCAATTAATCTCACTTACTGCTCTCAAGTGGTTAATGTTGGACGTGGCAGGGTGATGATCAACCCAGCTAACTTCCTGACATAGGCTGTCACCTTTTCCAAGTTAATTCGAGGCCTTTGACTTCAGATGACCGTCTTTGCTTCATGGAATTAATTTCGACGCTAAAACTGACCTAGCGTAGATTTTCCATTGGACACCAGAACATAGTGTCCCGGGCACTATTTCAGAAGCTTCTAAAACAAGGCAAACACGGTAACCTCATCTGATCCATACATTCTGCATCAAAATATGCTAAATTTCACGTCGTTGGCATCTCAGGATAGTAAAGAACAGAACGCTGAACGCTTCATACTTGCATCTGGTGTCTATGATTCTTACACAGACAGCGATCAAACGAGATAAATCTCCATTGAAATTAACTTTAATCTAACTCGAGAGGTCAACCAGTCACCCGATGCATAAACAAACCTGATTAAAATCGCAAGGCATCTTAACACGCAACACGCCGGCTCCGTTCTGCGACACGAACCATCTCCGTTCTGCGACACGAACCATCTCCGTTCTGCGACACGAACCATCTCCGTTCTGCGACACGAACCATCTCCGTTCTGCGACACGAACCATCTCCGTTCTGCGACACGAACCATCTCAGTTCTGCGACACGAACCATCTCCGTTCTGCGGCACGAACCATCTCCGTTCTGCGACACGAACCATCTCCGTTCTGCGACACGAACCATCTCCGTTCTGCGACACGAACCATCTCCGTTCCACGACACGAACCATCTCCGTTCTGCGACACGAACCATCTCCGTTCTGCGACACGAACCATCTCCGTTCCACGACACGAACCATCTCCGTTCTGCGACACGAACCATCTCAGTTCTGCGACACGAACCATCTCCGTTCTGCGGCACGAACCATCTCCGTTCTGCGACACGAACCATCTCCGTTCTGCGACACAAACCATCTCCGTTCTGCGACACGAACCATCTCCGTTCCACGACACGAACCATCTCCGTTCTGCGACACGAACCATCTCCGTTCTGCGACACGAACCATCTCCGTTCTGCGACACGAACCATCTCCGTTCTGCGGCACGAACCATCTCCGTTCTGCGGCACGAACCATCTCCGTTCTGCGACACGAACCATCTCCGTTCTGCGACACGAACCATCTCCGTTCTGCGACACGAACCATCTCCGTTCCACGACACGAACCATTTCCGTTCGGAAACACTGGGAGAGGGGTGGGGTGGGGGGGGGGGGGGGGTGTTGCAAAAAGCCCCTTGCATTGGAAAGGCGGTACAATCCCGTGCGCCGGCGAGGCCTAAGAGCCAGCACAGTCCGAAATGACATCAAACAAAATGGCGTGGCTATTGCGATATCCTCCCGTGATGCCCACGGCCTGAGTGTAGCGGTTCCCTCATCACCTGCTGCCTATCAGTTTCCTGTTATACCCATTAAAGCTGGTCGGTTCTCAGTTGGGGATATTGCTGGCTTCCTTTCTGGTGATATTCACCTGCTAGAGCAATTGGTCGCAATACTTACAGGAGCTGTGATGAACAATAGGTACAACAAAGTGCATACAGTTTTGGCATTATCTGATGAAAATACTACAGTTTGTCGGATTGTGCAGTTTGTACCACAAAGATTGCGGATTGTAGACTTATTATCTTTGATGTTAAATGCTATTTGAATGATTAATTTGCTACCTAAATAAACACCACATTGTTTTACTCAACACTCTAGTACATTTAAAGACAATGTGACCGGCATTTAAAAGAAGCCATTTGAACTGACATGAGAGATCGTCACGTGACTTAATGATGAAACCTGCGCATAGTTAAACTGGAGGATCTCAATGAACATTTATCTGTTCATTCTGATCAGATGAACATTTGCCTTAGCTTATCAGAAGTCTGATTATGATGCATTGACTTTGCCCACCTTGGCCATTCTCGCCTTCCGATGGAATACCTTATTTTGGTCAACTTCAGAAGCTTTAGACCAGTGGAAAGAAACACTGGATTTTGACTAATTTGGTACCAAGCATCATACATGGGATCATATCACGAAAGCAAACAATGCTTTCTCAACATATCAAATATTCTGCCCTTTTGGACACTCCAAGCGTGATATATTTATTTACAGGTAGCGTCGTGGTAGAACTGCAACTGAAAGGCGAACAAGACGAACACTTGATGCAGGAATCAGCATGAAACTGAATATCTTCCCCAAGCAGGTCCAGCTACACAAGTTAGATACCAGTATAAGTTAGATACCGCGCCATAATGCACACATTACATGCACCCGCTGCTTACAAAAACAAACTGCCATTCCTAAAGTCCATATTTCCCGCAAAGCCAAAAAATGCACTGGCTTATTGTTGTCAACCTGCCGAACAATAAACGCTATTGTTATGCATATGACCATGAGTGTGTTACTTGATTTCAATGATCATAACAGCGCTTGCACAAAATGCACTCTTATTCTGTCTACGCACTAAGAAGCACATGTTTTTTTCTTCCTATACGACACGAGCGCACATATCCTTGGGGATCTTCCGAGGTGTGTGCATGATCGTCCTTTTCAGAGCTACCAGCGTTCGAGGGCTCACTGTAGACAACACTCTTCAAGTATCCCCACAGGAGAAAATCTGTCGGGGTCAAGTCAGAGGAGTGCGCCGACCAGTTGATGTCACTCCGCTCGGAGACAAGGCGTCCGCCAAGATTCTCTCTCAGCCACTCCAAAGTCGCATCTGCTGTGCGCACCGTCGTCCCATCTGGCTGCAGCAACCCGCCGGTTGCCGGCTGATGGTGTCCGCGCTTCAATGCAGCCCAGAATCCTCTGCAGCACATACAGGTGGTGCCGTGCGTTGACGGTGGTGGCCTGGGGGTGCTGTCGTCCCAGACAAATGGTTCTATGGACCCTTGGCCGCTCAGGGCACACCACTCCGTTACTTTAGGGAGACGCAGAGAGGCCTCCGTGATGCCTTCAGGAGGACTGTCTCCACAAGAGCTGCAAGGCTGTTAATTGACATGGGCGTTCAGATGAGGACGTTCCACGTCCGACCACCAGATATTGTTCAGAAACAACGCACTCGATTTGCACTTTCCCAACAGCCAGTTGCAGAACTGATGCCTTTCTTCTTGCTCAGAAACTAACAGTCTCTAAACCACGAAAGCTTGCAATCAGTTAATCGCAGTTCCTTAAGATCCGATGGGTTGAGGTTCTGCTCAGCCCCACTTGTTGCGCGAGGTGTTGGGGGGCGACTTTTGGGGTTCCACTGGCAAGTTCCTCAACCTTTTTGGCATTTTCAGCAACAACAGATGTGAATTTTCTTGTACTTTTCGCCCATTTATGTCCAGAATCTTCCCTTTTCACCAAAACTATTCGTTCATTATAGTATAGCGTTCCTTGCGAGTGTCAAGCGGCTGTCCAAATTGCTGCTTTCATTTTATCTGAGCCGAAATCACGGAGGTCGTCTCATGGTAAAATTGCGTTACTTTCGTCGCTGGTGTTTACTCAGTCAATTCATATTACAAAATAACAAATCACGTTAGAAGCCAGTTAGTTCAGTTCGAATCAGTTAGAAGCCGATGGAGGCCAGTCATTTTGTCGTGTCCATGTCCATATGAGGGGTGTGCACTGTGCACTGCACACTGTGCACTCGGCAGGCGTTATCAGATCCATATCTGGCCCGGTGTACGTGCGCGGGCGCTGACAGGCACTACCAACAAACAGGACGGTCATCTGATGGGTGGAGTAGCTCCTCGAGACCTTGGACTCTGAAGGCTGGTGCATAATGGATCGCTCATCCATTATCAGCGGGTATGACCACACACTAGATCTAGATAGCTTGAGGATTTATGGTGTCAAGTGGTACTTTCCCAATGGACCACACTGCCAACACGCACTGCGTCTGACCTTGAATAGGGCGGTAAGAAGCGTAGCAGTCGCACGACATCTGACAATAATCAGACCATCAGACCAAACATGTCCAACCAAAAGCAAATGCACGCCGTCGAAAGACTGGGAACACCGGCACCTTGCATCTATCCTCATGCATTTTCCTCTGACTGAACATAGATACGCTTGTTGCGACTGGTATGCCGAGTGATTATCGCTCGTGCATGCCCGATTGTTACCTCGTGGAATATTCTGTAAAATGCACCCATGAGCTGAACAAAAATTGCTTGCACAAAAATCAATTCATGCATCAATTACCGCTTGTTGGTATTCGGCTCCTAGACTGTTTTCATGTCATGAACGAATTAACGGTGTTCACTAGCCGGGATAATAAGAATACCACAAAGTGATGTGATTAATAGCCTTCCAATAATATCGTGACGTCCATGACTCAGCACCAATTATCGGGGTACGGAATCCATTCCATACCTAACGTGGCTTCAGCAAATCAGCGATACTAGGCCGTCAAGGCTTCAGGGACATGTTGGGCAACCGAGACTGGGATTGCGTCAAATGCGCCGCTTTAGTATGCGAGCGCACGAATACATTAAATCGTCTCTCGTGGGGCGCTCGGGTGCCGCTGACAAACTTGGTGGGATGTGCAATGTACGTACACCAATTGTGGCTTTTACGATGTGTGGTAGACCACCATGGCGGGCATATTCGTAAATGCAACTATGTATATATATATATATATATATATATATATATATATATATATATATACGTATGTGTGTGTGTGTGTGTGTGTGTGTGTGTGTGTTGTGTTATGTGTGTGTGTGTGTGTGCGTGTGCCTATGTGTGTGTACTTGATGAATTATTCGTGTATTCGTGGTAGCAACCCAGGAAAAGTAGTGTTCATTAGCGAGGCCAGTTGTCCCCGTGCAGAGCGGCTGCTCGGGATTCATCACCCCTCCCCCCGCAGCCTCTGCCCTTAATCGTACAAGAACCCATGTCCCTTGGCCCCGCCCGTCCCCTATCGCCTGTCACTCTGCACACGGCAGACATCGACTGGCGATTGGGGCCGGTTGTGATTCGGCACCCTATGCTCTTTGCCTGAGGTGCAGATATGCACCACCCACGGCCCAGCGGGTCGGTCAGCTGGGGGTGTGGCGCCCATGGCCCAGCGGGTCTGTCAGCTGGGGGTGTGGCGCCCATGGCCCAGCGGGTCTGTCAGCTGGGACTGTGGCGCCCAGGACCTAACAGGTCGGTCAGCAGGGGTTGTGGCGCCCATGGCCCAGCGGGTCTGTCAGCTGTGGGTGTGGCGCCCATGGCCCAGCGGGTCTGTCAGCTGGGGTTGTGGCGCCCATGGCCCAGCGGGTCGGTCAGCAGGGGTTTTGGCGCCCATGACCCAACGTGTCGGTCAGCTGGGACTGTGGCGCCCAGGACCCAGCGGATCGGTCAGCTGTGGGTGTGGCGCCCATGGCACATGCGACCACTTGCGGATGGAGAACGTGTTTCTGGCGGTCATAAAAAATCCGATTGTGAAATTCCTAAAGTTGATAGCTGCGGAGTGAGTCATATTAGAAGAATATGCTGTCGGAAAAATGCACCATGGAACGACGCCATTGAGTGAGGTATAGCCACGATGCCCTCCCCTAAATCTGTCAGTTCACGTGGCGCCACATAGCTGGTGACTTCTGCTTAGTGTAGCTCGGTGGTTCATACGGGCAGAACTTTTAAAAAGTTTATTTCTGAACTGACGTGCAGGAACAATGTGATGGCTATAGCAATGTGACTGCTAACTGTAGTGCTAATTAATACTATATGGCTGGGTCTGTCAGCAACAGGGTGTGGATGGCTGCTAGCAGGGTGTGGATGCTGCTAGCAGGCAGGGTGTGGATGGATGCTAGCACGGTTTGGATGGCTGCTAGCACGGTTTGGATGGCTGCTAGCAGGGTGTGGATGCTGCTAGCAGGATGTGAATGGCTGCTAGCCGGGCGCCGAAATAGAAGCTTCGATTGTTAAAACAGCGCGTCTGTCAGAGTAAATATCTGCAAATGATATGCACAAGCACCAATTTGCGATGCGACATCGTTGCGGGTGATATCGTCAACATCAGGTACATGTGGCAACTCTGCAAGGTTCGGGTGGTTCAGACAGACTTGCCCACCAGTGACTGAACCACGGGCAACGGTACACGTCGTCCTAACATTCTCCAGCAGTCGACAACTGATCCACACCCGGGACACGGGAAGCATTTTCAGCGTCGAAGCAGACACCGCTGAATGCCGGCTATTGCGAGAAAAGAGAGCTGACGGCGAAACTGTGGCACCAGAAAAAAAGCTGACGGCGAAACTGTGGCACCAGAAAAAAAGCTGACGGCGAAACTGTGGCACCAGAAAAAAAAGCTGACAGCGAAACTGTGGCACCAGAAAAAAAGCTGACGGCGAAACTGTGGCACCAGAAAAAAAGCTGACAGCGAAACTGTGGCACCAGAATATCACGAAGCCGCTCTAGCGACCTACAAAAGGGTCAATGGAAACCTCGATAACACGTTCGGGTTATTGTTTCTTGATCTTCTCCTTCCTGGTATGAGTTCGAAATCATAGAAAAAAAGGTGATAGCGTACGCAAAAACGTTGATGTCTAGAACATGCAGCTTTTGGGAGGTCTGAGGGGTCTGAGGGGTCAGGGGGAGGTCTGAGGAGGGTTTACTCCAGCGTTTTGGAGGATGCCTTTCTTCAGTCAAAGTGGTATCCTCTTCCAATTGCGCACATACCCTCCGTGTATCCTCCCCTTGAATCCGCCCCTGTGAAGAATTTCATACCACCATTTATTTGGTCAGAGTCATTGAGCTGCGGTCTGATTTGCTGAAGCTCGAAATATTTGTCGCACTCGCAACTGGCAAAACCAAGCAATCAATGAACCGTTTCATTTGTTAGAAACCGAATCCCCTTGACTCAATAATTTTGAACCTAGTGTACCCTGCACATTCGCAGAACACACCCCGATACCCGTTTTACGTGACTTTGTTTTTCCGCTTTCGGTGGGACGTCCCAGGAAATTCTGTTGTGTGATTCTTCTTTCGCCGTTTTCCCCTGATACCATTCACCTTGACGGAACAATGACGTCCAAACTACCCATCCCAAACGGAAAATACTTGCGACCGGGAAAGGTAACTCAGGTACTTTTGCACAAGGCGATCGCATTAGCGGAACATCACACACGCACACAAACATATATATATATATATATATATATATATTTATATATACATATATATACATGTATATATATATATATATATATATATATATATATATATATATATATATATATATATATCTACATATATATATATATATATATATATATATATATATATATATATATATATATATATCTGTATATGTATATATATATATATATATATATATATATATACATATATATATATATATATATATATATATATATATATATATATATATATATATATATATATATATATATATATATATATTACAGCTGTGTACACGCAAAGTGTGTTACAATTTACAAGAAATGCTGACCTGCCGGACCAATATTAGTTCGAGGAGTCCTAAAACTTCGCGATGCTTCGAAACTAAGAAAGTTATCCAACACTGGAACATAGCTAAACTAGCATATGTTCTATCGCTTGATGGGTACATATTTCTTCATTCTCTCGTTCTTAATACACAAAAACGACACACCAAATCGGCCGTTGCTACCTCGATTAACCAACTTGTCGAATAGGCAGATAAAAAGTCGCCGTGTCCGCGTCCGGGTGTGCGACCACGCCACATAAGGGTAGGGCCGTCAGATGGTTGTCAGGTATATACGGCTGTCTATAAGGCTTCACATCGGTGTGATTGGTGGAAACTCAAGGCTGGTGCGGCATCGGTCCCACCTGCATACTGCATACCCACCTATAACACATATTCATGTGTTGAACACTGGACAGTAAAAGTACTGGTTTGAACTGAACCTACCATAACTCTCCTCAGTGGCAAGCTGGGGAATAGGCTGACGACGCTGCATCGTTTGGCAATTATGCCTGTATATTGAAGCATTGCCTGTTGTAAAGAGCGCTGAAGGTGTCAGGAATTAGTTTAAAGCTTTGTTCGTGCTGTTCCATCAGCATCCCTTGGTGGGACCGTGCCCGTGCCCCAGTGCACGGGCACACAGGCGGGCCGTGCCCCAGCTGGGCATGGTCCGCCCAGCCGTCCTTTCGGCGCGAAGCCCGCGGAGTCGCATACATTGCTTAACGCAATACCCGGGCCGCCAGACGGCCGGGGGCGCGCGTCAGAAGCGGGCCCACCACTGCGCCTCACGTGGGCAGGTGTGCGCAGTGTCGAAGGCGCTCACAGCCGGCCAAGCCCAGCTGGTATGTACCACTCACCCGCTCCAGTGCAGAGTCCAGTGGGCAGTACGTCCCGGGTCACCTCAGCACAGCGTCTGTCGCGTGCGTCGGCAGCGGTGCCCACGCCGTGACCCGTCCGGCTGCGGGGCGGGGCCGGCCGCCGACGGCCGCCCATTGGGCACCGGCACCGGCGTCGGCGCCGATCACGACCTTGCCCGCACATATACGGCGCGGCCGGGTGACCCAAGCGTCGCGCGGCGCGGCCGCGGCTCCGCAGATCAGGCCATCGCCGACCTTGTCCCCCCCCGTACCGCCCCCTTCCACCCCACCTCCCGTGGGGACAGCTCGGGCTTTATCTCTGCCCGCTGGTGTGATTGCGGTCGGGAGGTGCACGCGCACCGCTCCCGGCCCAGGGCGCGCTGGTTGTCCGAGGCGCTTCTGACGGTCATCTGTCGCTGGCGACTGTCGCTGCCTGTGACGTGTGCCGAGGACATCAGCTATACGCCGACTCTGAGTCAACCCTGGGACAATGGTACATCAGACATCATTAACAGCTGCAGCCAACCAACCCATGATGAAACAGACTGTTTACATCAGTGATGAATCAGTCAGATGGTGCCATCGGAATATATATATATATATATATATATATATATATATATATATATATATATATATATATATATATATATATATATATGTGAGTAGTTTGGAAGCAGATTATTTTGATATGCATGTTTCATTGAATACGACCGCGAATTCAGCGTTGATGATCTTCTTGCTTGTGGATTCAATTGATCGTATTATTTTCCTTGTCTTTTCGTTGTGTTTGTGTAGTATTTCGCCGTAGTGCATGATGGTCAAGATTAAAATTAACAAATAGGTCATCACTGTATTTTATCGACATTTCGTCTTAACCTAAGACATTTTCAAGACGGTATGTTGGGAAAGTCACATTGATGAAATATACACACTTGATATTCATGTTTTGGGTATCAATTCGCGTGCGTTATGTGAGTGGGCGCTGGAAGTACTGGAAATTTACATTTCCGGTGTTACACTGCAAGACACGTCACTGTGGTGGGGGGGGGGGGGGCTGCCCCTCATAGAGTTTGAGTTTGCCACGCGCGTTGATCTGTTTGTTGATAGCTGCATCGATGTGTCTGATGTATATTGCCTCTAAGGCAATAAGACGTCGTTTGTTGTGGGTGGTTGCGAGTATTTTAGTGTTTTCTACTAGTAATTTCCTTGTCAGCGCTGTGTTGTGGTGTTCGTGTGTATGAGAGAGTGGCCCGCCGTTTTGTAGGTGCATTGTGAGTCTTCGACTGAGTGTAGTGGTTGTTTTCCCGATGTATCCACTGTGAGGTAGGAGTACGCAGTCTCCTAAGGTGCAAGTGTAGTGGTATATCAGATTTGTTTGTTTGAGTGGTGATGGATCATGTGCGGTATTGTTTTTCATCAGTAGTGATGCTGTAGTTGGGCTGTTGTAGTATATGCTCAGTTTGATTTTATCTGCTGGTTTTGTGGTTTTGCAGTTTCTCCGAATAATGTTTTTGAGTGCCGTTTCATCTTGTTTGTATCCTGGTGTCATTGTGTTTCTGTAGTACAAGTGGTGGGTGTCACCGTCATTTGTGCTGGCTTGTTTTGTGCCGAGGTGTTTTGTGATGGCAGTCGATATTAGCTGGTCTATGCGTGATATCGGATAGTTGTTATTTGCCAGTGTTTGTTTTACTTGTTTTAGTTCGTGATGCATATTATGCCATGTGGAGCTGTGTCCAAGTGCACGGTGTATGTAGGATTTGATAACACTGTCCTTGTACCGATCAGGGCAGTCACTGGTCCCATTCAGGCATTTACCTGAGTCCGTTGGTTCGTGATGGACGCTGATGATGAAGGTGCTGTCCGTGGCGTCGATGGTTACGTCTAGGAAGCTGATCCTGTTGTCTGCGGCTTCTTCGATGGTGAGTTTCAGTCCGGATATTGTCTCCAGTCGTTGTTTCAGCTGGTGTAGTGTGTTGGTGTCACCAATGTCGACCAAGATGTCGTCGACGTATCTGTAGTAGGTGAATGGCCTGACCCGATCTTCGGCCAGCACTTCGTTTTCCACTGAAGACATGACGGCTTCGGCAAGGAGTGGTGAGCCCATTGCCACACCGTCTATTTGGTAGTACAGTTGTTCTTGTGGGCATACGAAGGGCGCTTTTGTGGTGCACAGCCGAAGGAGGGCGCACATGATGTTCTCTGGTATGTTTGGCGGGGCCAGGTCTTGATGGTGGTAGGCATATTCGGTGATGATTTTGATCGTTCTCTCGATGGGAACATTGGTGAACAGGTTGTTCACATCGAGTGAGGCCAGTTGTCCCTGGCGTGTCTTGGTTTTCAGAAGGTCAATTAATTCTGTTGACGACTTTAGTGAGTATGGAGGTTGTATGTAGGGTCTTAGAATCTTGTTTAGAGATTTCGCGAGACTGTACGTCCGTAGTTCAATCTGTGAGATGATGGGCCTGAGTAGATTTCCGGGTTTGTGTGTTTTAAGCTTTCCATAGAAGTATCCTGGATATCGGATGACCCCCATGCACAACGGCGAAATACTACACAAGCACTACGAAACGACAAGGAAAATAATACGATCAATTGAATCCACAAGCAAGAACATCATCAACGCTGAACTCGCGGTCGTATTCAATGAAACATACATACATATATATATATATATATATATATATATATATATATATATATATATATATAGATATATGTAAATATATATATATATATATATATATATATATATATATATATATATATATATATATATATATATATATATGTAGATGTATGTATATATATGTATATATGTATATATATATATATTATATATATATATATATATATATATATATATATATATGCGGTGCACCTAGCATTCGCGCTAGGGGGATATTGGACTTGAAGGGTGCCCATCTAGTCTCATTTTTTTAAAAGTCCCCGCATTTCGACCACTGTCTTTTTTTTCAAAGAGGCCTTTTTAATTTGTTGAAATACAATATTAGAGACCACCTTTGTTGGCCTGTGGAGGGGGCCCAGTCTACCACCGTTGTTTCTGGGTCACCTTATTTCAACCCTAACTCCTCCCATCCGGTTCGAAGATTTTTATTTTCATATCCCTTGATAAGTCACCTTACACGACTGAATTTACACCTGTATAAATCACAAAAAAGAGTAAAATCGTCCAATTTCAGGCACTCCAGTTAATAACGCCCGGTCGCCCAAAACGCCGACGTTCGTGCACGTGTACGTTGTGCCTTGCGCATTCGGCGCAGTCGCCACATGCGCGGTCTACCTGCGATTCCCCAGTTTCTGTTAGGCCTCCCACATTTTGCTAATTGCTGTCACATGATAGTTTTGTTTCATATTTGACGTGTGGAATGTTTCGGATGGACGTTCGCTGGGAAAATACGATTAATTCAATTCCATGATTAATTCTCTTCTTCCAACATTTTCTGGTGGTTAAGATATTCGTAGTCTCTCTGAACTTTGATGCATCTCATCTCTTTGGCTAAATATGCTCCTAGATTGGCTACCTAACCGAGGCGCCGGTTCGGTGTTCTTTTTTGGACAAGTTGTGTTTTTCTTCTTCCACGGATGTGTTTTAGGGGTGCAGCCAATTTTTGTTAGGGGCCCGGCACATGTTTGAGGCCACGGATTTCTTTTTTAAGAGTTTTGTTGCTTTTTTGTGCACCGATAATATTTCTGAGGTATATGCGCGTTTTCGAAGTCCCAGATGTGTTTATTTAGTGCCCGGTCTTTTTGTTCCTTCTTTAGGACCATGTCGCTTTTTGAGGGCCCAGCCGGATTTTGAGGCCCCATTCGGTCTCATGGCCCCGGTGTGCTTTGAGGTCTCCCTTGTGCTCTTTCAGAGCTCCCGTTGTGTTTATTTTGAGCCGCAACACATGTTTAAGGCCCTACCGCTTTTTGCAATACTAGGTATGCTTTGGAGGGCCTGGTGCATTTTCGGCCTCCTGCTGTGCTCTTAGGGTTCTGTTGTGTTCATTTGGGGCTCCTGACGCACATTTGTGGAACCCAAACACGATTTTGGGGGCTCCATTATAATTTCTCGGGGTCCCGGAGCGACTTTTCTGGCCCAGCTGCGTGATTTCGGGGAACCCGGCTTCAGTTTTCTGGGTTCGAAGGAATTTTTGGTGACTTCGGAATTTTTTTTTAAAGTCCGAGTCTTGGCATGTTATTTTTTTGCTCGCCCCCGGTGCCGTATGTTTGTTTCTCGCCGCGATTTTTTCGAGCTCTAGTACGTTTTTTTTTTCGGGCAGTGCGCGATTGTTGACGGCATCTGGTGCTATGTTTGGGACTCCGGAGCGATTTTCCTGGCTCGGACATATATTTTTCGGAGTCTCCATATTCTGGAAGGCTCCGGCTTTATTTTTGTCGGGTCTCGGTGCGATTCTTGGGGTCACGCTGTGCTTATTTGAGGCCTTCGATGCTATTTTTTTGGAGCCCAAAGTGAAGTTTTGATGCCCCGACCAGAATTTTGGGACTGCGAACGGGAATTGTGGGCCGCAACGAGATTTTGGTGGACGCCGGCGCAAATTTTCGGCCAGACGCAAGTTTTTGGGTGTCAACTGTATTTATTTAGAGCTCCCTACGCGAATTCTAGGGGACCCGATGCGGATTTATGGGGACCCAGGGCGATTTTTGGGGGACCTTTGGAGCCCATCCGTTCAGGAGAGGGGGGGAATTTGCCTCTTTGGTACAACACTAGAGCTGCTCAAAGAGTTTTTTCTTTCAGCCGATGGTGTGGATTTTTTCCAGCCCTTGAGAGTAGAAAGGCCCTTCGGTGAACTTTCGGCCGCACTTTTTGGAGACCCCAGCAGCATTTTTACACCCCCGAAACGATTTTTTGTGGCCCACAATGTGATTTTGATGGATCTTGGTGTGATATTGGTGGCCCCAGAGTCATTGTTTGGGCCCTGCTCGACTTTTGGGGGCCCAATGCGATTTTCAGGGGCACCAGTGCGATTTTTTGGGCCCCCAATTTGAATTTACGATTAGTATCTAGGTACGATTTTGATTACGATTTGAATCTAGGTACGATTTTGGGTGGCCCAGCGACATTTTCAGGGACACCCGCGTGAATTTGTTGGGCCCTCAATTTATTTTTTGGGATCCCAGTGCGATTTTTTCGGGCCCCAATGTGATTTTAAGGGGCCTTGATGCGATTTTCTGGCCCACAGCGTCATCTTCAGGGACCCCTGCCCGGCTTTTTGGAGCCCATAGTGTGATTTTGAGGGGCACCGGTGCAATGTCTTGGGGCCCCACAACCTCCGGGGGAGGGTGGGGTGGGGTGGGTGGGTGTGGGGGCACGTCCCTTTGCCTGCCTTCGGTAATAAATAAATAATATATATATATTTATATTATTATTTATATATATATATATATATATATATATATATATAAAATATAAATATATATATATGTATATATATATATATATTTATATATATATATATATATATATATATATATATATATATATATATATATATATATATATATATATATATATATGTATATATATATATACATTGATAGCCGTGCCTATAAATGCAGCTGGTTCATATGCAGCTGTAGATGTTGAGAGCTCGTCGGAAAGCTTAACCAAGGTGGAAGCCGTAAAGCGTGACTGAGTACATACACTCAGACGAAGGGTATGCAGAGGGAAAAAGGGTGCCAGGCCGGGCAGGATGAAGATGTTGGATCAAACGCCTGTTTTCCCACACAAGCACGGGAGATAAATAGTTCCTCTTGTCAGCGCAGCGGGGACAGCCTGTTAGAAGCAAAAAGCAGGAATGAGAAATCACACAAGTCTTCTCGTATCGATACGTCCGAACATCATTTGATGCACAAGCACCCTATTTATCCACTCACAAGTCACCATGCCGTTGGCTACACCATCGATAATCACCATGCCGTCGGCTACTAAAGTGCAGATCACGTCGCAATTGACGACCTAAAGGAATCGTTGAAGTTGACCAATAAACCTGGCCACTACACTGGGGATGATTTAATAATTAAACGCTAAACAGCGGCACATTCTATGACGGTTATGGCCCGAGGCGCAGTCACACGGAGGTGTCGTGGTCCAGTCACGTGGAGGTGTCGTAATGCGGGGGCGAGACAAAGAGGTTGAGGGGAGTCATGACTATGGACTCTGAGCAAACGGACCGGGGTAAATAACAGGACGGAGGGAAGGGACAGTACGTTCACAACAGCCAGTCGGATAGACGTCGGGAGAGGAGACGGTGGCGATCATACCCACCCACCCTCTATTTCCCCTCTCATTTGTTGCACATGACACGCGATCTATTCATTTCGGTGTCTTCTGTCGTGCCCCCAGCGGTGGTCGTTTCTGGGCGCCCAGACCTACGCGGAGGTAATATGGACGTTAACTTCGACTTCAATGTTGACTGTGAAGCTTCGCATTCATCACATGAACCAGTCTGGTACGTACAAAGACTATTTGTAATGCAGTAGAACGGCATTGATGATGGTAAGGCGGGAGCAATGAAGGTTTCACAATGCAATTCAAGACTTCACAATGTTTCACAATAGAACAAGAACCATGTGTGACCGGATGTTCAAATGACCTGACCCACCCTCGGCCGGTGGCGATGTCAGTCAGGCCCAGGCTCAGGCTCAGGCTCATGTCCACGTGTCTACGGGAGTATTCTCGGTAGACGCGCACGACCGGAATGACTCCGACAAACATTGCTTTGGTGATAATGTGTGCAATTAGCAATCCTCCTGAGCATTCGGCCGAGTGAGATGCAAAATGTCCCTGAAGACGCAGCTCAAGTGAGACTGGTAAGCGTGTTGGACGCTGCAGATTGATGAAGAACTCGTAAGTTAAGAGGAAAAATTAAACGAAGTGAGAAAGTTCCCTGCCTTCTATCACTTCAACATATATCTGACATGAACATTCGCATTACTGCTGACTTTGAAAGTCGTCGTGCACTTGTTCTTGACCATGGCACTCGCTGCCGTACGAGCTAAAACATTAAACTTCATGCATGCGCATTTAACCGCTGCATCACCCTTGTTTTTCAGCTGTGCCCCGAAAACTCTGCCACGAGCTGGCTGGTCGACAGCATCATGGCGCCCACTCATTTGGCCTGACACGAAATGTGAACTGTAGAAGCTCAGTTATCACATCCTGGCTGTCTGAAGGCCGTCACGACTATCTGGTCTGTTAGCAAACGTCGGTGGGGGTGGTTCCTACTTGAAATCTCTTTTGGTGGAGGTCGTTCCCACTTGAAATCTCTTCTGCGATAGGTAGGACAACGCCGAGCACGATGAGAATCAGAGGCTCGGAAGTTCGGGGTAAGCCACAGGTAAGGTGACATTCTTGGCGGGTCTCCATTGGAGGACATATATATATATATGTATATATATATATATATATATATATATATATATATATATATATATATATGCGGAACAGTTCACATAAGCTCACAATGACTACACGCTGCAATGAGCACATGCAGCACAAACATTCCTGAGCGAGGAATCAATAGAAGTCACCGGAAACCCAGCGGAGACATTCTGACGGGGAATAATTCTTTCCCTGTCTATTTTTGGCTACATGTGTGGCAAATACCTTCTTTCGTAGTACCCGTGGGTTATACTATGGCGACTATTTTGCCTGCTTAGCACGCACGTACCTACCTGGAGAATGGTGACGTGTATGTATGTTTACCATGTAAAGAACCAGGACGCTTAGTAAGCGAAACATAACGTATCGATGCTAAAAAAAACACAGAAACCTACAAAGCAGTACAGCAACAGACAAATATTACACATATAACATACTTTCGTGCACGATAAATTACAACCCCATTATAACCATGTCTCGGTGGTGGATCCCGGGGAGAAACTGAGGCCAGGTGCCCCAGCCCGATATGATATACATGTGACGCCCATCTGGGACTCTCGAGAATACACACCTCACCACACGCAGCGAGCTTTTCAACCTATGGCACCCCTCTGAGCAGAAAAAGCCATTTATCCTCCGGATAAACGGCGCCCCTCCGGAACATATGCCCCCCCCACGATCAAAATTCCTGGATCCGCCCTTGTCACATCCTCACTACAAACCGATCACGCTGCACCAAGCATGTGAGTTATTTCGAAACCCAGCATATCTTGATCAGAAAGAATGCATTTTAAGGTTAAATCTCTCGTTAGCTCTTGATCTGTGATCCCTTGAGTTCTTCGAAGTCGAGTACAATACGATGCATCTTCATTCAGCTGCGGCTATTTAGCTGCACCTAAGTGGGTTCACCCCCCCCCCCCTCACCCCTAACTAAGTGGCTGACTCCACCAGTGGTGCAGGCGAAAGAGTCCGGAAGACGCGCTGTGTTGGAAACGGGCGCCACGCATGCCTGAGGCGATTTGGTGGCCGTGACGCGACGCGTTGCACATTCCGCGGAGGCGTCACGCTGCGGTGGCCCCCAGCCGGCCCTCACCGCGCGCGGCCCGACGATTTTCCAGTGGTCGAAACACACACCGTCATCGCCGACGCTGTGGCCCATTTGGTTGTGCCGAATCGGCCCGACGAGCGCCCACCTGTCGCCGGGGTACGTCACACGGCGGTGACGTCATACAAGGAAAATGCGGCCGGCAGTGGGCGACGGAGCGACGGCAGTCAGCTGCTCATCTCAAGGTCGCACCTCCTGCCGATCGGAGACGTCTCGCGGCGGCCGGCACGCCTTTCGGGGCATGCGAGTGTGTCGCTGATCACGGGCTGTCGCCTGGGTGTCGGAGAACGCCTCCCGATGGGCAGGAACACCTCCCAGGAGCTTCGAAACACTCCAGACACGCCTACTGAAGCACGAAGTCGTCTCATGGAGAGTGGACACACCTGCCGAAATATTGGAACGTCTCTCGAAACACTGAGACACCTCTAAGAGAATGGGGATGTCGTCCTGTGTAGGAGACACCTCCCTGAGCAGGGGAGGTGTCTCAGTGTTCCCTTTGGTGAATGCGAACACCTCTCTGAGCAGGGGCCCTTCGGTGGATGGGGACACCTCCATGAGCAGGGGCCGCCCCTTTGGCGAATGCGAACACCTCTCTGAGCAGGGGCCCTTCGATCGATGGGGACACCTCCCTGAGCAGGGGCTCTTCGGTGGATGGGGACACCTCCCTGAGTTGGGGCCGCCTCTCGACGGATGGTAACACCTCCCGAGACAGGTACAAATGCCGTTACTCTGCCGCCAGCGTGGGCGGAACTTCCAGCTCATACGCTCTTCATTTGCGCCGCCTGAGCCGCCTGTGCTGGGTGGTTCGGTCACTGACCTCGGTTGTTTACGTGCCGACCGGCCGGTGACTGTTCCTCGCTGGGATTGTCTGGCACCGCAGATGCTCGGCAGGGTCGTCTCTGAAGACTTGTCGGATAGCTGCGAAACAGCCTTAGCTAGCTGCAGACTGCTCCAACCAGCCGCTGCCAGCTGCAGGCCGTTGCAGTCAGCCGCTGCCAGCTGCAGACTGCTGCAGCCAGCAGCTGCCAGCTGCAGGTCGCTGCAGCGAGCCGCCGCCAGCTGCAGACTGCTGCAGTCAGTTGCTACCAGCTACCGACAGCTGCACAAAGCTCAAGGTGTTTTCGGCAGCTGTTCGAATGTTGGGAGATTTTCTTTGATCGGTGCATGCTGTCATGTCGCTCGACACAAGTGGGAGCGCAAGCCATGTTGGACCGTGGAACATGACAATCGTGTACCGTCAGGGACCGTTAGAGATGGGCCGAAATATCGCTTAACGCATGGTTAAATCGATGTCAATACTTAAAACACAGCCAGGGGTGCATACCGCCAAACCTCCCCAGACAATACCTGTCGCTAGTGTCAGGAAGCAGAGTGCCCTACACTGATTCCAAGCTCCTCCGTCATGCCCATCACACGCATTACTTCGTCTGAGAAATAGGTTCTGGGATCCGACCTTCGGTAATATGTTCCACGATTCAATATCTTCCTGAATTCGTTTGAAGATCGACTGTTTTCAGGGTACAGGCGAGAAATTGTGCAGACAGGCATATCAGGATAAATTATATATTCTTCATTTGGGTCAAAGATGCCTATAGGATCTGAGATCATTTGGATCAAAGATCCTATTCGCTTCGGAATACTCTCCTAAGCTTTGCGATGCCGCTGAACCGGATTAGGGACCAGCTAACTGAACAAAACACCAGATACTACAATAGTCGATCAGTTTCCAATCTAACACCAAACGTCAGCATGCCTAACAATACAATGAAATAGCACACATGATAACCAGCATGGGCTTTATTAGAGGCGATGGTCGAGCGAGGGCAGTGTCGAAAGTGCAAGGCGGTCGAATACTGATTGCTGGTCATCAACCTATATAGCGTCGCCTTTCGTGCCCTTATAACCTATATAGCGTCGCCTTTCGTGCCCTTATAACCACACGCATTGGTGGTCATCAACCTATATAGCGTCGCCTTTCGTGCCCTTATAACCTATATAGCGTCGCCTTTCGTGCCCTTATAACCACACGCATTGGTGGTCATCAACCTATATAGCGTCGCCTTTCGTGCCCTTATAACCACACGCATTGGTGGTCATCAACCTATATAGCGTCGCCTTTCGTGCCCTTATAACCACACGCATTCAAACATACGTGCGGAGTTAAAGCAGTTTCAGCTGCGAAACATTCACATAATTACATGACTGAGCACATTGATACAACACGTCAGCCCTCCTGAGGTACGAAAAGGAAGTGCTCGGATTACGGCCACGACTCCCTGCCGGCTCCGCCAACCACGGCCACGACCACAACCACGACCACGACCACCACCACGACCACGACCACGACCACGACCACGACCACGACCACGACCACCACCACGACCACGACCACGACCACGACCACCACCACGACCACGACCACGACCACCACCACGACCACGACCACGACCACGACCACGACCACGACCACGACCACGACCACGACCACCACCACGACCACGACCACGACCACCACCACGACCACGACCACGACCACGACCACGACCACGACCACGACCACGACCACGACCACGACCACGACGACCAGCACGACCACGACCACGACCACGACCACGACCACGACCACGACCACGACCACGACCACGCCATACACCACGACCACGACCACGACCACGACCACGACACGACCACGACCACGACCACGACCACGACCACAACCACGCCCTACACCACGACCACGACCACGACCATGACCACGACCACGACCACGACCACGACCACGACCACGACCACGCCCTACACCACGACCACGACCACGACCACGACCACGACCACGACCACGACCACGACCACGACCACGACCACCACCACGACCACGACCACGACGTCACCAACCGGCCATGAGGCCATCTGTGATGAAAGCTGCTGAAAGATCAAGATAGAAAAGATGAGGATATGTGAGGAAGAATAGATGAGGAACATCTTTGCATTAGGATGCGGAGTATGGACAAAAAGCGAATATAATGGGTTAAAAGAACCATGACATTCAATTTTCTTCTCCCGTAAAGAACGTTGTTGTCTTATCGGATGTTAATGGTCGAACTGTGCCAGTAGGATCGTAACTAATCAACACCCATTTTAAACCCTGGAAGTCGACTTTATTTGGCTCTGATGCGCACGCCTCTTACGGTTTCAATACGCAGACATTTCTTCTTGAAAAACGCAACTCTCTTCATCAACAACTACCATACAAATATGAAGTTTCACACTCAGGGTCTTCACTGAAATTAAACCTTCCATAAATGACACCAAATGGAAACAGCATTGTGTTGTTTGCATTAAATCAGCAACTTCCAGTTGCCCGTAGTTCGAAACTTCCCGAGCCTCTCCTATCGGTACCTCGGTGGCGCAGCCAACTAATCCTTCCGTTTCTGGAAGTGGAGATCATTAATTGAAGTCTGGCCCCCGGACAGACATTTCCTCAACTGGCGCCGACCGAAATGGCATTGCCCCAGAACATCGGCGTGCCACAGGACTAACGCTGACCGACCAGCGACAGCGCCCGCGGCATCGAGCTGTCGGTAACTGGGGAGGGTCGGCGAGTGAGGAACCCGGGGGGGGAGGAACTTTCCCAGAGTTAGGGGTGGGGGCAAGAGCCATTTTGAATTCGATGTTTTCCATGAAACGTCCGTAGGGTTAATGCTAAGCTTGTTCAGGGTTGGGGAGGAGGCGCTGCCCCCACTGCCATCCCGGTTCCTACTGCCAAGAGTGAACCGCAAATAATTTCCTCAATCGGTTTGCACTCTCACATTACGATAATTTTACAGCAGACCCATAAATAATGGTGTTAATGTACTGTTCCACCATGTGCCGATTAGACACTGGTTTCCTTGTCCTGTTTCATCGAGCTGGTCAATATGCAACCAGCTCCATGCTTCGATCACTTTCTTGACACTTTTATAAGCTGCATTGTCAGGGAGGCAGCCTTAACTACATGGCGCGATGACGCGCTGACATGTACATCGTGTATATGATGACGCGATGACGCAACGACGCGATGACACGATGATGCGATGACGCGATGACGCGATGGCACGATGACGCGATGACGTAATGACGTATGCGATGACGCGATGACGTGATGACGTGATGACGTGATGGCACGATGACGCAATGACGTGACGACGTATGCGATGTCGCGATGACCTGATGATGTTGATGCAGTTGTTGACAGAGGCAGTCAGCCAGCTGAGTATGGTTAGCGGGGCAGGTAGTGAATGATTATATGCGTAGGCACATTGTGCAGGAAACTAGAAACACTGCAGGGAAAAGTATTCGTATTCCAATGGAGTAAAGTTGCATGACCAGTTAAAATTATGCCGTAGCTACCTCACGTACACGTACCTCATGCAACCTTGTCATTTGTATTCGACTTGAAGAGTGTGAGTGGGAAGGAGACAATTGGCGTCCTCTTGGAGTTGCTAGAAAATATTGAAGGCGAGCAAAATTCCACACAATACAGCATGCCTGCTGATGTTGTGAGGAGTCACTCATTGAACTGATTTAAAAACAGGGAACAAGTTTTTCGGTTGTAGAATCTTGTTTTTAAGTTGTTATTAGAGGTGGATGGGGTGATATTTATGATAATAGGTCGATGGGTGGGTAGGATGTTGGGAGATAGATTCCTTGGAATATAGGACATAGTATTGGCTAGGATGTTTAGTTTTTTTTTGTCCAGGCTTGTAGTATTTTTCTTTACAGGCTTAACAAAGATGGGCCCCTGATGCTCTAATTAAGTCTGCACACTTCATGACTTTACGACTTTATAACAAAGACAATTCCTAGTTCTTTGTCAGGAAAACAACATTCTAGGGTACACACATGTGTTGTAGAGCAGATCAATGGATTGGTTTGAAACTTGCTTGCTTTATTTTGTTTATTTGGACCTCAGGCCAATCTATCACAAAACTACTTGCGGTTCTTTCTTTTATACTACGATGTTATATTTATAAAATTGGATCGCCCACAATGATCCTGGAATGCTTCACGTGACTACCTCTTGATGCGAGCAGTGCGGCAAGCATGATGTATACAGATAGACCAGTGATAGCGTGCCGCCAGCACTCAGTGTGGGGGAAGTCCATGGTTTCTGGACATCTGGACATCTTGACATCTGGACATCTGGACATCTGGACAGCTGGACATCTGTTGCATGCGTGAGCCGTGCCATATAAAGGTGATGCCGTCCACACGTGCCAACAGAGACATAGCGCGTGCTGGCTGAAGCGTCCTCGGGTCGCCAGTGACGTGTCAGTGAATGCCAACACGAGAAGTGTGACGAGCTGGAATGACACGTTTGAGATCTGCTGATTTCGACCTCACGCTGATGAGTCGCCTTCGAACAATGCCAGAAATTGGCCGGGTCCAGAAGACTATCACACGCGAGCTGGCGGAAGCATGCCATGTATCCACATTTATGGACTTATTGAAATGTACGGTAATTAAGTCCTCAAATGATAGACACCCGAGCTTTCAACGGTGATACGATCAGTGTACTACACACGCCTAAGTAAAAGTGTCTACTACACACGCAGGTACGCATGCGTGTGTAGTTGGCATAATCAAGATGGAAACTACAAGAATGATTACGCCAGTGACTCTCCCCACATCCCTCACCCACTACTGGTAAATCGTAGCCTCTGTCAGGATGCCCACCTTACGCCAGTGAATCTCCCCATATCCCTCACCCACTACTGGTAAATCGTAGCCTCCGCCAGGATGCCTCGCTTCTCGCACCCGAAAGCGGCTCCACTTCTCCTCCATGTCAAGAATACCCCATTCTGCCGAAGTGTCTTAGGAAATGTCCGAGCGTGTTACCTACCAGCGCTGTCCAATACCCAAGCTTCACCTCGGTGCCTTAATTGGGGATGTCTCCAACTATGCTGCATAATGCTAAGCATATAGATGGTAAGCTTCCACTGGCCGATCTAAGGGGGGCCAAAGAAGCCATGCCCCTCCCAAGAGGCTGATGTTTGCCGAAATATTGCACTAAAATGGAATTTTTGTGAAATATAAGGAACATTTTATGACATATATATTGTCGTTAAAAGACCCGATTAATGTAGATGTTCAAACCAGATGAGGTTTTCGAAATGGGAGACTTTGTAATTTCAGCCCCCTCCAAAAGTCCGGCTTTTGGATCCGTCCTGCAAGCTTCATCCACCTATTTCAGTGTTTCGGAGCTGTCCACACGGTCTGGATGTCCGAGAGTGTTAGCGTTTCCGTTTTGGTCACTTTGTGCGCTGTTATCCCTCGGACTGATGCGTGTTTCGCCACAGCCGCAGTTAGGGTACACCTAACCCCTCATCATGCCAACAGGTGGGAAGTGGGAATCACCCATGAGGATGAACGTATCACCTCAGGATGCGCTCTGTTTCCTCTGGGACCGGTGTTCAACGGATTTTTTTGCGCTACTGACATCACTGGGAAGACCAGAAAGTAGCGGCCATGTCGTGACCAGTTGCTATTTCACATACGCCCCTCAATTGTACCGGATGTCTATTTCAACCGGACCGCCTACCTCTCTCCCACCCCCATCTTTCCCTCTCCCGTCCTATCTCTCTCTCTCTCTCTCTTCCTCTTCATTCCTCTCTCTCTCTCTCTCTTCATCTCTTTATCTCTCCATTTCTTTCTCTCACTTGCTCCATCCGACCATTAACATGAGCATTCCCAAGCTTACAATGTGAGACAACACCCGATGATCACCTATGACACTGTGATTTTTACATAACTCCTTACAGTGTTCACCTCCTTATTGGAATGGAAGGTAAACTTCGGACAGATTTATGTCCATGATATTAGCAACGCATTCGCATTCGATTCAGCATCCTATTCGCACACTCTCCGAATTCGTTCTCTTTTCAGGATATGATCTTCGTCGCTTGCAAAAGTAAGGCAAACAACGATTCTTCAGTAGGACGAGCGGTTCGATCTCCAGAGGTCCAGAGAGGTCACTCGGGTCAAAAACGGTGTACCGTATAAAATTCGAAGTATTTCACTTAGCCGAATGATTCCAACGCCTAGATGTCCGCTGTCCATCAAGGATGCAGCACATCGAATTACGTGAACTTCAATGTCAAAGTTTGACCTCAGGTCACCGAAGTTGGTTTTACTCATGCACTATATCTATTTACGGGGTACCGAATAAAATAATGGTGACACATTGGATATACCTGATTTTTGCAGGTCATAGTCTACATAGCACGTACATACAGCACATCATTCAAAATGACCCATTATGGCCACTGATTCATCACCGTTCGCCAAAAATGCCACAAAAATGCAACTATACCAAATTCTTGTGTACCCGATAATTTCCACAAAATTTTACTTGGCACGACGAAAAAAAACACCCAGACATTGGTTGTGGCCGATGGATGCAGCACATTGAAGCATCTGTCCTACAATTTCATAGTTTGACCTATATTCGCAAAATACTGTTTTGACCACGCATTATTGCCATCTACGGGGTACCTGATAATACCCTCCTAAATACATTCATCGGATGGACACTAGCGCCAAAAAATCTCCCATCGGACAAGAAAGCAGCACATCCAAACATGTCACCTTCAAGCTCACCATTTGACCTCAGGTCAACTTAGACTTTAACATTACACCCTATGGGAATATCACGGTGTACCGAATACAATTTTCCTGAATACATTTATCGGATGGATATTACCGTCGAAGAATCGCCCACCGAGCAAGGACGCAGCACATCCGAGCATGTGACCGTCAGCGAAAGCGTTTGACCTCAGGTCATGTTTTATGAAATTCATAAAAAGAAGGTAGTCCAATTGGGTACCGTATGTGGGCCAACCGAAGCATTGAATGTAGACTATCTCAACACTGATGCATGCACTAGCAACATAAGAAGCAGCACACTGCGTGACGTGACCTCTATCGATGACGCATTTCATCAGGTAGCACTAGCGTCCCATTCAACAACGTATTCAGAAACGAATTCACCAATGTTCTCCGATTCGTCTGAAAATTTGGCACAACCTTCGCAAACATACCCGTACATGCATCCAGAAACCATTTTCTGCTACGAAGAACCATTTCGCCTTCAGAGGCGAAAAGGTCAGCCAGGTCAAATCTGGGGTATCGCATAACTTGCCGGATAATTCACTTATTGGAATCATTCAAACGCTTGTGCCACCGCTATCATCGTGGCATGCAGCACACCAAGTCAACTGGTCTCTCGATGTCACCATTTGACCTCAGGTCGACGAAGACTTTAACATTACACCCTATGGGAATATCACGGTGTACCGAATACAAGTTTCCTAAATACATTTATCGGATGGATATTAGCGTCGAATAATCGCCCACCGAGCAAGGATGCAGCACATCCGAGCACGTGCCCGTCAGCGCAAGCGTTTGATCTCAGGTCAGGTTTTATGAAATTCAGAAAAAAAGTAGTCCACTTGGGTACCGTATGTGGGCCAAACGAAGCGTTGAATGTAGACTATCTCAACACTGATGCATGCACTAGCAACACAAGAAGCAGCACACTGCGTGACCTGACCTCTATCGATGACGCATTTCATCAGGTAGCACTAGCGTCCCATTCAACAACGCATTCAGAAACGAATTCACCAATGTTCTCCGATTCGTCTGAAAATTTGACATAACCTTCGCAGACATACCCGTACATGCATTCCGAGACCATTTTCTGCTACGACGAACCATTTCGCCTTCAGAGGCGAAAAGGTCAGCCGGGTCAAATCTGGGGTACCGCATAACTTGCCGGAGAATTCACTTATTGGAATCATTCAAACGCTTGTGCCACGGCTATCATCGTGGCATGCAGCACACCAAGTCAACTGGTCACTCGAGGTCACCACTTGACCTCAGGTCAACGAAGACTTTAACATTACACACTATGGGAAAATCACGGTGTACCGAATACAATTTTCCTGAATACATTTATCGGATGGATATTAGCGTCGAATAATCGCCCACCGAGCAAGGACGCAGCACATCCGAGCACGTGCCCGTCAGCGCAAGCGTTTGACCTCAGGTCAGGTTTAACGACATTCAGAAAAAGAAAGTAGTCCACTTGGGTTTGGAAAATTTTTAATGGAAAATTGGGAAAATTTGATTCGGTACACCGTGATATTCCCATAGGGTGTAATGTTAAAGTCTAAGTTGACCTGAGGTCAAATGGTGAGCTTGAAGGTGACATGTTTGGATGTGCTGCTTTCTTGTCCGATGGGATATTTTTTGGCGCTAATGTCCATCCGATGAATGTATTTAGGAGGGTATTATCAGGTACCCCGTAGATGGCAATAATGCGTGGTCAAAACAGTATTTTACGAATATAGGTCAAACTATGAGATTATAGGACAGATGCTTCAATGTGCTGCATCTATCGGCCATAACCAATGTCTGGGTGTTTTTGTCGTCGTGCCAAGTAAAATTTTGCGGAAGTTATCGGGTACACAAGAATTTGGTATAGTTGCATTTTTGGCGAACGGTGATGAATCAGTGGCCATAATGGGTCATTTTGATTGATGTGCTCTATGTACGTGCTATGTAGACTATGACCTGCAAACATCAGGTATATCCAATGTGTCACCATGATTTTATTCGGTACCCGTAAATAGATATAGTGCATGAGTAAAACCAACTTCGGTGAACTGAGGTCAAACTTTGACATTGAAGTTCATGTAATTCAATGTGCTGCATCATTGATGGACAGCGGGCATCTAGGCGTTGGAATCATGCGGCTAAGTCAAATACTTCGAATTTTATACGGTACACCGTTTTTGACCCGAGTGACCTCTCTGGACCTCTGGAGATCGAACCGCTCGTCCTACTGAATAATCGTTGTTTGCCTTACTTTTGCAAGCGACGAAGATCATATCCTGAAAAAATGAACGAATTCGGAGAGTATGCGAATAGGATGCTGAATGCGAATGCGTTGCTAATATCATGGACATGACAGATTTATTTTTCTGAAGATCAAAGCTCAGCACCTGACGATTGCTTTTGCTTTGAGATAACCGTAGGCTTCGCCAATACGTCGTAACTGAGTGGGACCGGTCTCCCCATTGTTATTCATATCTAGCACTTCACCTGTGGGTGTGGCGTGGAAAGAATGAACCTGAAATATAAAATATCCACATCGGAGATACTTGGTCCTTGACGCTTCGGCCGACCGCCAGTCAGGTTGCTACCTCATGTGACGTGACCTGCGCATAAACTGAGCCGGAAAGCTTTTGGACAGAAATAATTGCGAAACACCATGCCGCTGATACTACTTCGACAATACCGGACAGCTTTCTCAACTGCGAGATATTCGGCACAAGAAGCATATAATAGAATATATAAAAGAGCAACCGAGACAAGAAATATAGAAGCACAACCGATTTCGGCTGCAGCGGATTGGTGTTCAATGTGACCATACCGCAGCTGGAGGCGCCCTCTCTGAAATCGGGCCCCTTTGCAGAATATGGCACGGACAGCGCAAATTGAAATGCACTGCGCGGCATTCCCGAAACCGGTTGCATTTAGCCATGCCATACCTGCGTCCTGCACTGCCGCCAAAATTGCACACAGTAAGCTCATGCCTTCACGGGCCGCTAGGAGGGGGGGACGCAGGAGAGGTCGGCGGACAAACTTTCCGCCGCCACAGTTTGGCATCCAATCCTGTGGTTTGATTGTTGTGCTGAGAGCGCCATAACCAGCTCATGCCCCCGGGTTTGCCCGGCGTCCTCATTGGTGCCTTACGCCGGTATGTATTGTTTGTATTACTATTCCGGAAGTCAAGAGCAGTCCTCCAGACCATCAGGCTCACTGGAGACTCGAGTAGAATTATATGCACATTTGAAGACACTTCCACCTCGGACTTTGAAAGTTCTGATTTGCATGGTGCACCCTTAATCTGCAACTGCAATCCTCAAATGCATCCCACTAAAATAATCAAATGACATCCTTGAACATTGATTTAAAATGAGCAATATATAACTCGAAAGCAATGCGAAGTTTCAAGGTATTCTACGTTAATTGGCGCTTGAGAGCGCCAATTTCCACCGCCGGCAGTGAAAATATTCCCCAATTGTCTCCATTCCCGTTCGAAAAAAAACTCCTGGAAGAACTATGCTTGTGCGCTGCTGGGTGCATCGCCAATCAAAAGAATGCAGCTTCGACACCGTCGGAGACTGGAGCTAAAAACCAGAAACTTTATTTGCACAGATGTTTTCAACATATAATCATATCCACGTGTTTGAGACGGAACCTTAGTATTGTAGGGCAGACGACATTTTTTCTTAGATGATCCGCGCGTAATGTCCTCCGACATCGGAAACTTGTGTCATCTTTACTAACCAGCTAACAGAGTGCATCAGGTCTATGTAAATCAAAGACACTCGTACGCCTCATATGTACATTTTTCCTTCCTTTTATCCGCCTATCCCATTATTGGGGAATCAAAGTCGTCCAAATGCAAGCACATTGATGGAAGTTCTCAGAAGCCTTGCTGTATGCATTGTATAACTTGTTCATCTATTGGTTAAATATGCATAGCCAGTATATCATAATTCATACATTGATTTACCAAGTACTTAAAAATGCACGCTAGTTTGCGTAGCCATCTCCCGCATCACTCCCAAAGCCTAGAGTCATGCAATTTCATACGGACGAACACTTCATGCGTACGTGTTTCGTTTCGCCACCACTTCCGAACAGTCATTTTCATTAGAACGCAGCCAAACAAACTTGAAGGTGCAAATGGCCGCTTCTATGAAGCATGCCGAAGAGCAGATGAAGAATTCCAAACAGCAAGGCCGTGTGCACTCGATGGTGCACTCTCGGAGGTGCACTCCGTCTACCGACGGTAGCAGGCGAGGGTGGGCTTGCAAAATCCTCCGCTGATGCTGTCACTGCAGTTGAGCCTCTCGTCCACGCACAGCCACGGACAGTTGTGACAGGTGGGGTGGTCGTCTGTGGCAGCAGAGGGCGGCGGTAACCGGCCGTGCGCGTGAAGGCGCACAGGTGCAGAACACCACAGAAGGCGCTCACAACAAGACACCACAGAGGGCGCTCAGGGGCACAGCACCACAGAGGGCGCTCACAAGCAGGACACCACAGAGGGTGCTCACAACAAGACACCACAGAGGGCGCTCACAACAAGACACCACAGAGGGCGCTCACAACAAGACACCACAGAGGGCGCTCAGTGGCACAGCACCGCAGATGGTGCTCACGACAAGACACCACAGAGGGCGCTCAGGGGCACAGCACCACAGAGGGCGCTCGGGGGCACAGCACCACAGAGGGCGCTCACAAGCAGGACACCATAGAGGGCGCTCGGGGGCACAGCACTGTAGAGGGAGCTCAAAACAGGACACCTGAGGGCGCTCAGGGGCACAACACTTCGGATGGTGCTCAAAACAGGACACCATAGAGGGCGCTCAGTGGCACAACACCACAGAAGGTGCTCATGACAAGACACCACAGAGGGCGCTCACGACAAGACACCACAGAGGGCGCTCGGGGGCACAGCACCGCAGAGGGCGCTCACAGGCAGGACACCACAGAGGGCGCTCACAACAAGACACCACAGAGGGCGCTCGGGGGCACAGCACCGCAGAGGGCGCTAACGACGGAACAGCACAGAGGGCGCTCAGAGGCCAATGTGACTAGTCGATTTTGATAAGACATTTTAAGTACCAGCGCTGTTCTTAAAGAAAAAATAGTTACTTCTTTTCCCACAAGTCCCACATTCGTTTACCCATCATTTGTTTATTTCCTGTTAGATCTCGGGTAGCGTTTAGAAGCCGCTTTTCGGTTCAACAACCCACAAGAAAACAACTTTCCGAAAAATTCCATCACGACAGAAAGATTACTAGATGTTCCCCTGCACAATGATACGGTTGGATTGCGTTCGTTATCAACGTTTGACCATTCATAATAGATCCCGAATACAGCTTGACAGGAGGCAGCATGTAACTGTTTCGCACCCTCCTCCCTGAATTTGCCTAATGAAAACTCAGTTGGCCAAACGGTAACATAATATGGGAATAATTTTTTTATTTAGGCCAAAATAGGCCACCTTAGGCCAAATCGCAACCGAGTCAGAATGCAGACCAAAGCTCGAGCTGAACGCCAGTTTACTGTGTCTGCTGCTGCTTCAGTCGAGTTACTCGTAGGCTGTGTCAAGGTCCCAATATTGCGCATGTTCCGCACTGAAGCGTACGCACACGTGCGGCGAAAATGGACGCTAATAGTCCACATGAGACCGGGTGGTCGTGTGTCACTCTGGTCGGCGGCACATGTCACCCGTCAACATGGGACGATCTTCACTAATAGTCCACATGAGACCGGGTGGTCGTGTGTCACTCTGGTCGGCGGTACATGTCACCCGTCAACATGGGACGATCTTCACTAATAGTCCACATGAGACCGGGTGGTCGTGTGTCACTCTGGTCGGCGGTACATGTCACCAGTCAACATGGGACGATCTTCACTAATAGTCCACATGAGACCGGGTGGTCGTGTGTCACTCTGGTCGGCGGCACGTGTCACCAGTCAACATGGGACGATCTTCACTAATAGTCCACATGAGACCAGGCGGTCGTGTGTCACTCTGGTCGGCGGTACATGTCACCCGTCAACATGGGACGATCTTCACTAATAGTCCACATGAGACCAGGCGGTCGTGTGTCACTCTGGTCGGCGGTACATGTCACCCGTCAACATGGGACGATCTTCACTAATAGTCCACATGAGACCAGGCGGTCGTGTGTCACTCTGGTCGGCGGTACATGTCACCCGTCAACATGGGACGATCTTCACTAATAGTCCACATGAGACCGGGTGGTCGTGTGTCACTCTGGTCGGCGGTACATGTCACCCGTCAACATGGGACGATCTTCACTAATAGTCCACATGAGACCGGGCGGTCGTGTGTCACTCTGGTCGGCGGTACATGTCACCCGTCAACATGGGACGATCTTCACTAATAGTCCACATGAGACCGCGGTGGTCGTGTGTCACTCTGGTCGGCGGTACATGTCACCCGTCAACATGGGACGATCTTCACTAATAGTCCACATGAGACCGGGTGGTCGTGTGTCACTCTGGTCGGCGGTACATGTCACCCGTCAACATGGGACGATCTTCACTAATAGTCCACATGAGACCGGGTGGTCGTGTGTCACTCTGGTCGGCGGTACATGTCACCAGTCAACATGGGACGATCTTCACTAATAGTCCACATGAGACCGGGTGGTCGTGTGTCACTCTGGTCGGCGGTACATGTCACCCGTCAACATGGGACGATCTTCACTAATAGTCCACATGAGACCGGGTGGTCGTGTGTCACTCTGGTCGGCGGTACATGTCACCAGTCAACATGGGACGATCTTCACTAATAGTCCACATGAGACCGGGTGGTCGTGTGTCACTCTGGTCGGCGGTACATGTCACCAGTCAACATGGGACGATCTTCACTAATAGTCCACATGAGACCGGGTGGTCGTGTGTCACTCTGGTCGGCGGTACATGTCACCAGTCAACATGGGACGATCTTCACTAATAGTCCACATGAGACCGGGTGGTCGTGTGTCACTCTGGTCGGCGGTACGTGTCACCAGTCAACATGGGACGATCTTCACTAATAGTCCACATGAGACCAGGCGGTCGTGTGTCACTCTGGTCGGCGGTACATGTCACCCGTCAACATGGGACGATCTTCACTAATAGTCCACATGAGACCGGGTGGTCGTGTGTCACTCTGGTCGGCGGTACATGTCACCAGTCAACATGGGACGATCTTCACTAATAGTCCACATGAGACCGGGTGGTCTCGTGTGTCACTCTGGTCGGCGGTACATGTCACCCGTCAACATGGGACGATCTTCACTAATAGTCCACATGAGACCGGGTGGTCGTGTGTCACTCTGGTCGGCGGTACATGTCACCAGTCAACATGGGACGATCTTCACTAATAGTCCACATGAGACCAGGTGGTCGTGTGTCACTCTGGTCGGCGGCACGTGTCACCAGTCAACATGGGACGATCTTCACTAATAGTCCACATGAGACCGGGTGGTCGTGTGTCACTCTGGTCGGCGGCACATGTCACCAGTCAACATGGGACGATCTTCACTAATAGTCCACATGAGACCGGGTGGTCGTGTGTCACTCTGGTCGGCGGTACATGTCACCCGTCAACATGGGACGATCTTCACTAATAGTCCACATGAGACCAGGCGGTCGTGTGTCACTCTGGTCGGCGGCACATGTCACCAGTCAACATGGGACGATCTTCACTAATAGTCCACATGAGACCAGGCGGTCGTGTGTCACTCTGGTCGGCGGCACATGTCACCCGTCAACATGGGACGATCTTCACTAATAGTCCACATGAGACCGGGTGGTCGTGTGTCACTCTGGTCGGCGGCACATGTCACCAGTCAACATGGGACGATCTTCACTAATAGTCCACATGAGACCAGGCGGTCGTGTGTCACTCTGGTCGGCGGCACATGTCACCAGTCAACATGGGACGATCTTCACTAATAGTCCACATGAGACCGGGTGGTCGTGTGTCACTCTGGTCGGCGGTACATGTCACCAGTCAACATGGGACGATCTTCACTAATAGTCCACATGAGACCGGGTGGTCGTGTGTCACTCTGGTCGGCGGTACATGTCACCCGTCAACATGGGACGATCTTCACTAATAGTCCACATGAGACCAGGCGGTCGTGTGTCACTCTGGTCGGCGGTACATGTCACCAGTCAACATGGGACGATCTTCACTAATAGTCCACATGAGACCGGGTGGTCGTGTGTCACTCTGGTCGGCGGTACATGTCACCCGTCAACATGGGACGATCTTCACTAATAGTCCACATGAGACCGGGTGGTCGTGTGTCACTCTGGTCGGCGGTACATGTCACCCGTCAACATGGGACGATCTTCACTAATAGTCCACATGAGACCAGGCGGTCGTGTGTCACTCTGGTCGGCGGCACATGTCACCAGTCAACATGGGACGATCTTCACTAATAGTCCACATGAGACCGGGTGGTCGTGTGTCACTCTGGTCGGCGGTACATGTCACCAGTCAACATGGGACGATCTTCACTAATAGTCCACATGAGACCGGGTGGTCGTGTGTCACTCTGGTCGGCGGTACATGTCACCCGTCAACATGGGACGATCTTCACTAATAGTCCACATGAGACCGGGTGGTCGTGTGTCACTCTGGTCGGCGGTACATGTCACCCGTCAACATGGGACGATCTTCACTAATAGTCCACATGAGACCGGGTGGTCGTGTGTCACTCTGGTCGGCGGCACATGTCACCAGTCAACATGGGACGATCTTCACTAATAGTCCACATGAGACCGGGTGGTCGTGTGTCACTCTGGTCGGCGGCACGTGTCACCAGTCAACATGGGACGATTTTCACTCGGCCAGTGTGGCACGACACGGTTGGTAAGGCTCAATGTGCGCCAAAACTACCTTCACCTGTGCAAGTTCAACATCAGTACTAAACACACATTGGGTGCCACACAGACGAGAATAAACAGTGACGCATGATGACCAATTTAGAACGAAAATGTCCATCATAAATCATTTGTCCACAAGATGAAGACATCTTGCACAGAAAGCGAATGTAATTTAACGCGTCGAATAAGACAGACACATCCAAGTTTATACTGTGGCAAACCACTGGAGATGTTGGAGTGTGGTTCCAGTGAATGCTGAGCGGAACATAGGACTATGGGACTATGGGCCATCCATAGCACTATCAGTAAAGAAGTCCGTTCCGAGGCATGTCCCGATGAGTTATTTCCCCGTCAGTGACGGAATTGACAGAGGTGTGGGGAGTTATAACGGCCGCCAGATAATTTTGCGCTCCGGTGCGGTTAGCCAAGACTGCATGGCGCGGAGATACGCAGCGAATAATACCTTCGTCAGGATGCGTTTTGATATTCAAATTGATGGATCATTCGCTTGTGCAGTTGGAAACTTGTGTTGCGTTTTCGTTGGAGAACGACAACTTTCTTTTCGTGGGATCAATTTGGTGGCACTTGTAAATCATGTGAGGAACAATTTGAACATCGACATTTCCAGACATGCCAGACATTCCAGACATATCCCAACATAAATATACGTCCTACAAAAGTACACTCCTGCAATTATGTGTACGTAACACCAACGAAAAACAAAGGGGTTAAAAATGTGGATCCTGCAGTGATTTCGAACGTGCTATGCTGTGATTCAGGTGAAATTTTCGTCAGAATGTTTCATTCAGGGGGCACCGTCCCTTCGGCGGCTATAGGGCCACTTTAATTGTGACGTCATTCGTGAGACATTTACTGCGCATTTACTGCGCCAGAATACAAGCGTTCTTTCACAGGCCTCATATCACTGGTAGCGGTGCGATTGCGTACGATATATTATAGGCTTTTCTAGTCTTTGGCTAGGTGCTCGAAGTAATTGGATACTGCTCTGTGGCTGCCTGTACTTCATCTTTTATGAACAATCCAGGCATCTCGTACTTTAGTTTTCCAAAAGATGCAAAAAGGAGATCGGAGTGGGTGTACCTGTGTGCGAGAAAGGACCGGATGAACTTGAAGACGGCTCGCATCTGTTCGAACCATTTTGAGGAAGGTGACTATGACCCATCATGCCTACTGAAACGGTTCATGGGCTTCAAGGCCAAGCTGTTCCTGTACAAGAACGCTATTCGTATGTGAACATTCCATCAAGCTAGGTAGTCATCTGTTCATTTTAAGCAATTCAAGTTCTATGACTTTCTCTGGCAACACCTGGCCCAGGCTATTTGTACCAATACCCACAATTTCAAGTGGGGAATTATAATTGAATATTTATATAAATACATATTAATAAATATATAAATATTAAACATGAATATGTATTTATTTATTCAATATTTCTACCTAACAATTCACTGCCTGCATTTTCTCTCCATACCTAGGCATGCAGCCTGAGGTTATGTAGGTAGGCTATATGGGGATTCCATAGTTAATTGCAAGACTGCAAAGCATCAGCATGGCACTTAAACTTTTGACAAGACTTGTCAGTGTGGTGTGGCTGGTGTGGAGATTGGTGCAGAGACAGGTGCCTGGTGTAGGTGGGCAGGATAGGTTTGTTCAGCCAAGATAATTTTTTCCAAATTAGGTCAATCAACACTGCTTTTGTTTAGAAATCCTTAGTTCCATTCTTGTATGTAGAAAATATAGGCAACAGAATGCTGCCCTGGTAGCTCAGTTGGCTAGGGTGCTGCCCTGCACTGGTCTCCCCTGTCCTGACAACACAGGGTTCGATTCACTTCACATGCTTTCATTCAGCCCCGGTTGGGAGGGTCAGTTGGCAGCTAGCCTGATACGGCCGGGGATGGGCTGCCGGGCGGCCGTGTCGGCGCATTGATGGCACATTAAACTTCTTATACTGCCAAGCTTACACCGGTGCAAATAACTTTAAAGTTACAACTTTCCAATGCCACTGCAGTCAAAAACACCCAGTCGTTACTTGTCAACGTTCGTGCATTACCAGTGGGGAGGCACAGGAAATGTACGAGTGGTGAAAGGAAATTTCACGACACCAGGATGGAGGCATGAGAACGTCACAATGGGGCTGGCTGCGTGGCGCCTGTGTGGAGACCGCACAGGTCGGAACCACCAAAGGATTCCACACAGCCGCACCAGGAGGTCATCAGGAAGCTTTACTGTGCATATGTCAGGCCACATTTAGAATACTGTGTCCAGGCTTGGTCCCCTAGTTATGAGAAAGATTGTTGGCTTTTAGAGAGTACAAAAAGGGCAACAAAAATGGTTAATGGTATAGGCAACCTGGCATATCAGGAAAGATTGAAGAACTTGAATATGTTTTCACTTATATATAGAAGGCTGAGAGGAGATCTATCGAGGTTTTTAAATTTGTTCATGGTCAGGAACAGGGATATCTCAGGGAAATGTTTGAATTTAACAGAAATGATGCAATTAGAGGTCATCAATTCAAAATTAAAGTTAATCACAGCAGGACAAAGTTAAGACAGTCTTTCTTCCCCAACAGGGTAGTAGAACACTGGAACCAGCTGCCAGGAACAATTGTCAGTAGCAACACACTGAACATCTTTAAAAACGGCATCGACAATCACTATAAGAATAGGGGGCTTGTTTTTCTGTATTCCAGGGAGGGTTGATTGACAGATTTGGTGGGCAACTGGTTCAGTGTACAAAGTGCAACCAAGAAGGGCCCTTGTGGCTCATAGTTGCACTGATCTTTTATGTCTTTATGTCTTTAGATAAACAGCCGAAGTGACCATATGTGCGCCATCTGCGCAGTGGCCGTTGACACAAGGACACGGCTCCAGGGGCCAACATAAACAGCGGCCGGACAGTGACGGCGCCGGCCACACCACAGACGGGACGGGACGGGACACGGCTCCAGGGGCCAACATAAACAGCGGCCGGACAGTGACGGCGCCGGCCACACCACAGACGGGACGGAGACCACCCAACCCCCGCCCTGAGCAGCGGCCACACCACAGACGGGACGGAGACGGGACACCCGGCTCCAGGGGCCACACATAAACAGCGGCCGGACAGTGACGGCGCCGGCCACACCACAGACGGGACGGAGACGGGACCCACCCCGCCCTGACCAGGGGCCACACATAAACAGCGGCCGGACCAGTCCCGGCCGCAGCGGCCACACCACAGACGGGACGGAGACCACCCCGGCCCAGGGGCCAACATAAACAGCGGCCGGACAGTGACCGAGCACCGGCCACACCACAGACGGGACGGAGACGTCACCACCGGCTCCAGGGGCCACACATCAAACAGCGGCCGGACCACGTGACCCCCGCCCTGAGCAGCGGCCACACCATCAGACGGGACGGAGACCACCCCACCCCCGCCCTAAGCAGCGGTCACACATCAGACGGGACGGAGACACCCCACCCCCGCCCTGCGCAGCGGCCACACATCAGACGGGACGGAGACACCCTACCCCCGCCCTGAGCAGCGGCAACACATCAGACGGGACGGAGACCACCCCACCCCCGCCCTGAGCAGCGGTCACACATCAGTCGGGACGGAGACCACCCCACCCCCGCCCTGAGCAGCGGATACACCACAGACGGGACCGAGACCACCCCACCCCCGCCCTGAGCAGCGGCCACACCACAGACGGGACGGAGACCACCCCACCCCCGCCCTGAGCAGCGGCCACACATCAGTCGGGACGGAGACCACCCCACCCCCGCCCTGAGCAGCGGCCACACATCAGACGGGACGGAGACCACCCCACCCCCGCCCTGAGCAGCGGCCACACCCCAGACGGGACGGAGACACCCCCACCCCCGCCATGAGCAGCGGCCACACATCAGACGGGACGGAGACCACCCCACCCCCGCCCTGAGCAGCGGCCACACATCAGTCGGGACGGAGACCACTCCACCCTCGGCGGACCAGTGCCGCTCGGCGGCATCTGTTGGGACGTGATCACCTCCTCCGAGCTGGACGAAAGTACGGTGCCTTGTCGACCATGCAGCACGTGAAGATGTGCCGCACACTTCAGCGGGCAACAGCTCACGTCCAGCCGACGTACATTCCAGATACAGATCCGCGCCGCTACCGCGATTATATAATGCAAATCATACGCATGGACCCATGCACTTTCTGAATGATGTCGAAGACGCGAACATGCTCAGTGACTGAAATGAAGTGAACACTCGAGATCAAATGAGGTGTTAAAATGCTACGGAGTTGCAGCGAGACACTGACTTGGGCTCCCAGACCGCGGCGTTTAGTAATACTACCTGTGGGGAGGTGGTACATTAATATAAATAGGCAGGTCCACAGCTGGATTGAGCTGTGCCTCCTGTATCACCAGGTCCGTACTATGTTTTGTACACATTGTGTTCAGGATTACCCTCTAAATTGGAATACCTTTAACATCTCCCAATGTTAAAAAGGCATCATTACGAGTGAAGGCGCAGCCCGATCTGGTGATTCGACTCTTATATATATATATATATATATATTTATATCGATACATCTGATATATATATATATATATATATATATATATATATATATATATATATATATATATATATATACATGTGTGTGTGTGTATACAATGAAATGTGTTCATTGAAGTGACCCGGCCCGAACCAACCGGGTAACTTTTGAAACCCCAACCCTCGCATTGCGGTATAATTTTCTACTGCTGTCAGTGCTGGGGTTAATTTAATCCACCCACTAAATTTTCTTCCGAGATAGATCGACAGATGCGGTAAGCGGCATGATGGGATTCCGTCCTTGAAACCCATCCTAATTACTCTGAACACTGTTGTCCTCTTCTTTTGGTTGTCTTTCCAGGTCAGGTCAAATAGGGCAATGTCGGCGTGCAGTGAGTAGCACGGTCTTCGCGCGTAGCTTTCCAACTTGGTCGTTCAGGAAATGGATGGGAGAGTGCTTTTGCACTACTCTGAGAAAATGCTCAATATAATGGTAAGACTGATAACAATAAACGTTATAATGATGATGATGATGATGTCAATACTTATATGTTGTATCTTTTAGTGATCGTTTTCCCATGTTTAGCTTTTGACTGTATCATGTAAGGCTTATTCACGATAAATCCTGCAATTTGCATTTAACAACCGAACAGGGCGTGGTCGTGACCTAAATTTAACCCGTCCAAGCTCAGTGGCCTGGTGACACGTGACCTCCAACTGCTATATAATGTGCGTCCATCAATTGCTAGGAATTATGTAAAATTCTACACAATATCCAAATATTTAGGTGTTACCTCAGAAAAATCCAAACGGCAGATCAAATCCCTTGCAAAAGAACTAGCCTAAATAACCGCACAGAATTAAGGCTTGCGGGTAATCACACCCGACAGTCACTGACGTGTTCTCCCGTCACTGACGTGTTCTCCCGTCACTGACGTGTTCTCCCGTCACTGACGTGTTCTCCCGTCAACGACGTGTTCTCCCGTCACCGACGTGTTCTCCCGTCACCGACGTGTTCTCCCGTCACTGACGTGTTCTCCC